>BCLF01000029.1:1568395-1658215 GCA_001602275.1 Zoysia japonica | reverse complement strand
GCCGGAGTTCGCGGCGTGGATGGCCGGCGTCCGGGGAGCCATCCACGAGCGGCCCGAGCTGGCGTTCCAGGAGCACGAGACCAGCGCGCTGGTCAGGCGGGAGCTCGACGCGATGGGCGTCGCGTACAGGTACCCGGTCGCCGGCACCGGCGTCGTCGCGGCCGTCGGCGCCGGGGGGCCGCCGTTCGTCGCGCTGCGCGGTGACATGGACGCGCTCCCGCTGCAGGTACTACTTGCTTCGTGGTTCGTTTTGGAATTTGATTCGTAACTTTTAGTAGTATTAGCTGTAAGGAACGGAGATGAACAGCTGATTGATGAGTTGTCATCTCGAAGTCAGCGGGGACGCTGCGCCATTTGCAGTTTGAACCGCCGAAAGCCCAGTGCTATAGAATGGCATCAGGTCTTTATAAAGTCGCCGCTAGCAAGCCTACACTGTCATTTTGAGAGTGCAAAGTCAAGCACGATAGCAACTTGAATATAGGAGACGTTATTAACCTCATCAAGCAGTTGACTTGATTCCATCGGTTCCAGAGCTGCATTCCATGACCCAATGACTTACAGTACTATTTCTTTGATGGAAAAATTAGGAGGAAGTGGAGTGGGAGCACAAGAGCAAGGAGGCCAGGAAGATGCACGCCTGCGGCCACGACGCGCACACCGCGATGCTCCTCGGCGCTGCGCGGATACTCCACGAGCACCGCCACGACCTCCAGGTTGGTGGACGCCACCACTTCGCCCCTCCCGGTTCTCCCGTCGCCGCTGCATCGTCCGACACTACTATCTGTGTCCTGTGCGCCCGTCACTCTTGAATCTGCGTTTGATTTCGCTTCGGAAGCCAGGTTCGGTTCGATAATCGTAATGCGATCGACGCGTCGTGTGGTTGGCTGGTTGCACGTCTCGCGGCGCAATTGATCACGAATCGTTGTGGCGTCGTTATCCCTCTGGATCCCTCAAATCTCCGTGCTCCACCCCTTGGAAGCGAGATCGACCAACATCCAGTTTTGCAGTCGCCCCAAATGGAAAATTATCTGTTGTTAGAGATTCACTTTATCGGTCCCATTGTGGGTTTGTTTTAGACATGTGGCGATTGTTTAGACACAAGCTTTTGAATTTCCTAATGGCAAATCAAAGTAAAGCGCATTGTTTGGTTTGGTTGCTGGAACGTGCACGTCAACAGGAATTTCCCCTCGTGTAATTAGCCAGGAAGATCGTCGATGGTGGCACATGCACATCAGATGTCTTTATCAGCGCAACGCCAGTGTCCCTCGGAGTCCTTACAGGAGATTGTGATAGCTTTGAAACATTCGTTCAGTTCTGTCATTTTTGCAATCGAATACATACAGGAGATTGAGGTAGCTTAAACAAAGCTCTGTGTCCTTTTCCAGGGCACGGTGATCCTTCTTTTCCAGCCGGGCGAGGAGGTGGGTACCGGCGCCAGGAAGATGGTGGAGGCCGGCGCCGTGGACAACGTCGAGGCCATCTTTGGGTTCCACGTCACGGTGTTGTTGCCCACCGGTGTGGTGGGCTCCAGGGCCGGCCCGATTCTAGCCGGCTGTGGGTTCTTCGAGGCGGTAATCGCCGGGGCGGGCGGCCATGCCGCCGATCCTCAAGGCAGCATCGACCCCGTCGTGGCCGCCTCCAGTGTCGTCCTCAGCCTGCAGACTCTCGTCTCGCGGGAGGCCGACCCATTGGACTCCCAGGTACGTACGTGTGCGTGCGTGCGAACGCGCCACGCTTGATTTTCAAGTCTTGATGGCGACGGCGCTTCTGAGTCGATCGATCTCTCTTTTCATGAACCGTTCGACGCAGGTGGTGACCGTGACGAGGTTCGGAGCCGGCGGCGGCGCGTTGAACGTGATCCCGGACTCCGTGACGATCGGCGGGACGTTCCGCTGCTTCTCGAGCGCGGGCTTCCAGCGGCTGAAGCGGCGGATCGAGGAGGTGATCGCGGCGCAGTCCGCGGTGCACCGGTGCGCGGCGGCCGTGGACTTCGGCTTCGCCCCGCTGCTCGCCCCGACCGTCAACAACGCCGACCTGCACGGGCTCTTCGTGGCCGTCGCCGAGGAGACGGTCGGCGCGGGCGCCGTCCGCGGCGACATGGCGCCGCGCATGGGCAGCGAGGACTTCTCCGCGTTCACCGAGGCCGTGCCGTCCAACCACTTCTACTTTGTCGGGACGCGGAACGAGGCCGTCGGCGCGGTGCACGGCCCGCACTCGCCGCGCTTCTTCGTCGACGACGCCGCGCTCCCCTACGGCGCGGCCGTACACGCCAACCTCGCCATGGGGTACCTCCGGCGACGCGCGGAGTCGAGCGGGTCCGGGCACTCCCGCGACGAGCTGTAGTTCGTTCTTTCGTGTCCCTGAGTGCCGCGTCGCGACCTTCGGGTCTGCCGCCGCGCCCGCGGCGGATTGGCGCGCTCAGATAGGCCAGTTTGCCGGCGGCGCATGTCATGTCATCGTTGAGCGCTCTAGCCAAAATCCAATTTGGGTTGCAAGTAGGAATGTAGCGTGACGACGGGCCGTGCTCTAGCCAGAACCGAAAGGTGCGTCGGCGCGGCGCGGCTGTCCTGGCCCGATCTAGGCGTATGTAGTGAGTTGAGACACGTAGCTAGATTAGTTAGTCGTGCTACGCGCTTGCAAAGCTAATGCTTGCTTACTCTAGTGCGAGATGGTGTAAAAGATAATAATGATCAATTGTTTTCTGATGATTTTTTATTTGCACTTTCTTCTTATAGTATTACTCTAGTGCGAGATGGCACCGTGTCAAGGACGCGGCTGCAGGCCATGAAGTAATCTTCCTTCAAGCGTTTCAGCTGGCGGATGCATCCCCGCTTGCTCCCTTGGGCTCCGGCGAGCCGTCGCTTTTCTCCGGCCAGGTGCGGAAGCTGAGTTGGCGCACTAGACTCGCAACCTTCTTGGCCCATCGCCGGATCTCGCCCTTGACCTTGTCAGGCTCGACGTCCACGAGCGGCCCGGCGCCCAGCCCGGACAAGAGGCGTTCGAAGCGGGCGCCACCGTGCGAAGACGGTGGTTTCGGCTGCTGTCCGGCACCGCCACCGTCGCCTGCCGTCGCCTCGGCCGCCGGCTTGCTGCCGACCGACATGTCACGCGAGTACCCGTTCTCGGTACACCGTACACCGCCGTTGGGGGTCAATGGCTTCGGTTTTATACCCGACGCGTTGTGGAAGATGTTGGTGTCCCTCACGTCTGGTAAGAGTGAGTTAGGCTCCATTGTTCCTTCCACCGTGCTCTAAGGTTTCGCTTGCAAGCCATCGATTTTTCTGTAGCGCGTATCAGGCCTTTTCGATTTCATGTGCACGCATGGCAATATCTCACGGGCTAAACAGTTCCCTAGCGAGAATTTTTAACTTACCAAGAGTCGGAGAGGAATATAAGGCATAATCGTAAGAGATTTCGGGTGCAGTCTTCAAAACTTCCCAGTCACAGGATGCATCAGTATGGGTAGAATTTATTCGTTCAACGTCTTTGACCCACTATACGTCAGAACGCAAATACATGCCCAGACAAAAAAAGAAAAAACTGGCTATAGCTGATTTGGAGGAAAAGGCACCGTTAAGATATACGAGTATCATTTTTGCAGCTATCATTCAGCTACCGCTAAAAAAAAGACTATAGCTGAAGATAGCCATTATTTGCTGTCCATTTAGCTTCCGCTAAAGACCCAAACACAGCGTAGACTGCTGAAAACTAGCTACGTAAAACCCAGATACAAATCGAATCTGCAAATTAAAAGGTACTCCATCCATACTTAGATAAACTTATACAAAATTTGAGGCCCCAAATCCGAAGCAACCCTTCCAAAAATCAAAACATACGCTTTCTCATTACATCATTTTCAACCTCTTTCAAAATTCATGCAAATAGCATAAACATACCAAAATATTGTTCAACACCAGTTGCTATGAGATGGAATGAAAGAACAGAGATGTAGTACACAACTGAAAGCATGATGTCCTTATTACAAACATTAACATGAAGTATGTATAAGGTCTGTTGACTAACTGAGGCCAAATATGAACAAAAGAATTGTAAGCTCAAAAATAGCACCCTGAAACATTCTGTGTTGCTATACTATAGTAACTGTACTTATCTCAACCTCTAGCACGTATTGTTGTTGTATAAATGTAACTCCAGGCTGTATGTATGCTAAACGTAAATCTAGCGCCGGTTGGTTCTAAGTGACTTGAAATGTGCAGCAAACGAATCATAATCTGTTGGAAGCTTGGGGTGAACATGTGCAGGGGCGGTTTTTGAGGTGCTTTCTTTGGGAGTTCCTGGCGATGTTTCTGTGTTCTCATTTGATGGAACAGAATGTGTATCTATTTCAGCTTTTTCTGACTTCCCTCTAAAGATTGGAGACTCATTGCGCTCAGTTTTAGTTGGTCGCTGTACTGGAACCCTGACATCTGGCCTGTCCCTCCCTTGCTCAACATTTGAATTGGAGAGTGCTTGAGTGACTTTCGTTTCCTTTGGGGTTCTTTCAGATTCATCAGCATACCGTGCTCGAGTTTGGACAACACCATCTCTCTTTGCGCCTGATGTTACTTCCCGAGTCCTACGTGATAATATCTGCTCCGCAGACCTGTTTGACTGAGGAGCCTGTTGTTCTAGCTCTCCATCACTGTCGTCTGAATTGAAGAAATTTTTGGTTACTTTTGGCCTCATTTGAGTGCGACCTCGAATATCTGGTTTACCGTGATAGACATCCTGAGTGTAATTCCTCTGCTCAGAACCCTTAGTTTCACCAAGACTTGCATTACCAAATTGTTCAGATAAGTTATCTGTATCATCTGAATGACGGAAATTTCTTGCCATGGTTGATCTTGCTTCCTTAGGTGTTTCAACACTTGGATTTCTCTCGTAGAATTCACTACTGTAATTTCCACCTGAAGAAGTTTTAGTTGAGCTTGAGCTTTTCGTGGTACTTCTGATCTGTTCTAATTCAGTATCCTCTTCTGAATCAACTGATTCTTCAAAGCTGGCAGATGCCTTATGCAAGGTTTGTCTTGGCAGCACATTCTCCCTGGAACTTTTGGGGTATGGTGGCGGTTGCTTGGGTTTGTTTCTCAGTCCAGGAGTTAACCTGCTAAAGTTCAGGCCAAAATTACCTCCATCCTTATGATCAAATGTAGATGAAGTTTGCACAGCAAAGGGCAATGATGGATTCTCATTTGCTCTTAATGAGGGTGCAATATTCAATTTATCTGGCTCTGGCTCAGATTCTTCATCTGAACTATCAGAATCTCCGCTCTGTACACGGCTCAAGTTCTTCTGCGCCTTTAACTGTGAATAATTATATCTGGGTGAATGTCCACTTTCAAGTTGCTCCTTGTATGATGCATTAGGACCAGGTGATGTCCCAGATTTCTTACTGGAACTAGATTCATAATATTCACTTTTATTTACATCAGTGTCAAGCTTTCGAGAATTAGTAGATCCCTTTGAATGAGACCTCAAAGTTTCTGCATGCAAGGCTGTGGGCATTACAGCTATTTCCTCATCAGAGCTACCACCATCTGAATCAAAAGTGGGAGGCAAGTTATCATACAAACGAGGTGAAGGAATATCCCGTCTGTTTGCTTCTAAACTGTCAGATTTCTGTATTTCTTCTCCGGAAAACAGATCTGAAGTTCTATGGTTACTTGGAGAGTCACTTCTATGCTTGTCACTCCTATCTGCATTTGAGGATTCCATGTCATCATGGACACCAGATAGTTGCTCAGTTTGCTTTGAGGCTAAAGTATCAAACAAATTCTCTTCTTCGACATCAGAATCATATTGATCAAAATCAGCAGACGAAAGATTCAGTTGAGTTTTGTCAGTTTGCTTGTCCCATACAGTTCTGCTGCCATGGGTAAATGTACCATGGGAAGGGCTATAGTTTTCATAGTAGTCATCCGTGCTGTCATGCTTAGAGCTAACCTGGTTGATGTTCACATCACTGACACTGCGCCCACCATGTGCAGCATCTTGGAACTTCTCCCCAGGAAAATCCATGGGGTGATCATGCCTTCCAATGTTGCTTTCTCTATCATATAAATCATCAAAATTTGGAGGCTCTGGCGAATGAGCACGAGGTGGTTCAACTGGCATTCCATAAACATATGCATGACTTCCAGAATTACAAGAGTGGACATCTTGAGATGGGCTGTAATCTGTTGGCAGATTCTGACTCCCAAGATGGCTTGTTTCTGCACTAGCAGAATGTTTTCCTTCGTTACTCGAAATCATCCTTGGATCATTAGTGTGCGCGCTCTGGTCATTGAAACTCCTCTCCTCATCCTTCAAGGAATGAGCAGCTGTTTGCTTTCTTGGTGTATTTTGTTGATTGTATGCTCCTGACTCAAAAGCTCCAGTGCTATGCTCTCCAGAATAGTTACCACGACTGGCAAGCTGAGCTGCAGCTCTAGCAGCAATGCTGGCCATCTCTGCAGACTCTGCAGCTGCCTGTGCAGCAGATGTTGCATCCTTGAATTCCACATTCCAGTTTGTACCACTCATCGAAGGTTTTCTTTCTCTAGGCTGATTGATTTCCTCATCCCTGAAAACTGAGTTATAAAGAAAATTTGAACTAGTAAATGGTAGTGTGAACAGAAAAGCAATAAAAGTTACTTTCTTAAATGATGAAATCTTGGTATACCTGATGCTGGTCCATCATATTGAGAATACGGTCTGGAGACACTTTGAACTCCAGGATTTTCGTGTGAAAAGTTATTAGAACCAGGAATTTGTGCTGAATAGTAGGTTGATGCATTATATTGGGAGCTAGGAGGTTCTGAAGCTTTGGAACCCCTTCTGTTTTCTTCTAAGGAAGCATTATTTGCTCCCACACCTGCAGATGAATAGTGCCCCATCGGTAGATGGGAAGCGCCTGAATCCATAGCTGCCACACTAACACTAGAATATGCAGGCTGTGGTGTTGACATGCTAGGAGTAGATGAGCCCATAGTTGAAGTGTTTCCTCCATAATATGTGGTAGGTCCATGCTATCAAATAAAATAAATAATCAGGTTACGGCCACAGTATACAGTCACAAAAAAAAACCAAAAGCACACTAAACCAGTTATTTACCAGAAGATCTTCATTTGGCTTCTGTAATTTCTCCTCGAAAGATTTTGGCTCCCATTTGATGTTGTGCTCCTCTGCTATCGAGGTCAAGGTTTTGATTTTGGTCTGTATGTCAGGTGCTCCTGCTGATAGTTTTTCAATTACCTGTATCCAGATTCAGAATAAATGCCCTTTAGCTGTCCAGATTAAAAGCAATAATGTGCATTCATTTTGATCAAAATGAAATAATGAAATTATTTGTAAATATAACTTCCAAAAGCAGCAAATTTACCAGACGGTTTACACCACTGTCAGGTCGAACTTCAAGAGCTGCTGCAGCAAACTCTTTTCCATACTTGCTTGTGAAATGCTTTCGAACATCTGCTAGTTCTGTGACATCTGCACACCTCATTGATGCAAATATGACGCTGGCTATTGCCTCCTTCAGATCAATCGGGCAAGCCCTAAATTTCAGGTAAATAGAACAGATTATGTTAGTCTTATATAGTTGACAAAACTGCGGACTGCTTGATAATGAACAACAAATAGCTCCTTGCATCTCAACTAAAGAAGCTGTTATACTAAATTTCTTCAACCTCAGAGATGTTGAGACAGTTTCTTGCATTAACTAAAAACATGTACATACAAGTAAAGAACTGCATACAAGGGTTACATGTTCAGCTTACTTTTGTGAGTCGATGATGGAGAGACGTGCCACTATGAGTTCACAATATACTTCAATCAAGTCATATGCTTGCATGAACTTCTCTTCCCTTATGACATGTTCAACCTGTGGGAGGGGAAAAAAGAAACAAAACGGAAATGAACCTCTTGGTGACACAGTACCAGTTAGACACGTTATGGCTGTTGTGAGTATAAGTAATGCAAAAACTGTTCACTATGCTTATAACCCGACTCCAACAAAGTTGCTTACGATAAGAGCCTTGTATGAGCATCTGTAGCTTGAGCATGAGGCATATGCAAACACTAGAAGGTAAACTGAGGGCAGGGCTAGCACATTTAGACACTAAGTGCTTCAACATGTACCAAGCAATGAAAATCACATGCTTCTATCAGATGATAATATCATGCTCACACTGTCACACAGAATATCAGAAATGGAGATTGCAAGACAAAATAGAAAGTTCAGATGAAATAGAATTCTCCCATTGAACATCAGAACTAAGCACAGCAAGACAAACTGAGAAAGTTCAGTAGCACAAGCACACATTCTCACACAATTAAATTCAGTGGATATATTGAAATGGAATTGAACTGACGTTATTAAAAGGTACTCCAACAAGTCCAAGGAAATCATATAGACCTATGCTTAATGTCATCAAACAAGTCGCAATTGTCTACAATCAATCAATTGACAACGTGGCATGATTATCCTACAAACACGAACCATGCCACATAAATCAGACATTATAATGACGAGCAAGTGAAAGTAACACTACTACTACATCCCTGCGTACAAACAAATGTAACAGTGAGCACTCGCCTCACGATCACCGAACTCAAACGCCCCCCGTGAAGGCGCTTGGAGTCATCTCAAACCGAGGGTGAGGGGGGCAACGGAGGCACGTACTCTGATGCGCGCGGTCTGGTCCTGGTTGGCCTCGAGCAGCTGCGCGACCTCGCGGCGCATCTGGCGGACCGCCACCTCCTTCCGGTTCCGCAGCAGCTTGATCCGCGCCACCGCCATCCGCAGCGCCGTCTTGCTGCGGAATCACCCCAACGAAACCCAAAACAAAGGGAAACATGTCAGATGATCGTCCTCCTCCGCCGGCCCGGCGTGCATCTGCAGACAGCGAAGAACCCGAAAAATGAAAAAAAAAAAACAGTCGAGGGAGGCGATCTCGGCTGACCACTTGTCGGGCTTGAAGCCCTTGTGCAGGACGCCGGAGAGCTTCCCCTTGCTCCTGTGCATCTCCGCCTTCCTCGTCGTCCTCCTTCACCACCCCCCCCCCCCCCCCCCCCCCCCCCCCCCCCCCCCCCCCCCCCCCCCCCCCCTGCCGCGCGACACAAGGGACAGCCTCGTTCCTCCCTCCGGGTTCAGGTAGATTGGAATCAAACGGAACCGGCCTGCCGTCCGGTGGGAGAGGGCGCGCGCGCGCTCTATCTACTTCCTACGATCAGATTATCAGTTGCCGCGGTGGATCGGAGTTTGGAACGACTCGCGCCCCCTCTGCCGCCTGCCGCCAAGGGGAACCGAACAAGGGAAGACGGGGGAGGAGACTTTTTGGGCGACAAAGAAAACTCTCCGTCGTGCGGCGGGTTGGATGCCGTGCGGGCGACGCGCTGCTGAGCCGGGACGGGAGGAGGCTTCTTCCTCGCCGCTTCGCTTCCGCGTTGTGTGTGTGGGCGCCGGGCCGCACTGGCATTGACCCTGACCTGCCGCGGGCCGCGCGACGGGTTCGAGGCCGCTCCGGGGATGGGAGCCGAGGGAGTTGGGACGCGACGCGGATTGATAGAAGCGTTAATCTCTCGTCTCAAATTATAAATTATTTTAATTTTTTAAAAAAATTTAAATTATAAATTATTTTTATTTTTTAGATAATGTTTTCTTTTTTTTAATATATTTTTCTTTTATTTTTTTCTTCGTTTTCAAAATATTCTATATTTTTTATTTTTTTAAATTTTTGTGCTCAACCTCAAAATGAAATGAGTTATAAAACAAAATGGTGTAGATTTTTTAATAATTTATATAAAATTTCTATGTGCCAAATGCCGACCACGCGAACTTGGGATGTCATTACTTGGCGGCACGATCGATGCTTGTAATCTCGTAAAACGTCATATCTTTTCGTGAAAATAAAATTCTAACTCCGCGTAGAAGTTTCGGCGCGTGGACGTGCAGAAGCCCGAGAGGTTACACCGCTTGATTCTCGGACGGGGACGTGACATATGTTTACCATTTCCTGCCGTGTCTTCGTTCTTTTAGGGTGACGTCTGAGGCCTGGCTTGTTCTCTCACCCTTCACCGTGCGTGCAAAACAGTCGACGAGTCGAACGCGACGCGCAGGCGGAGACAAGCCGAGACAACCGTGCAAACGGTTGTGGTTAGATGCGACTTTTTACCTGGTGCGTGCGTAACCAGCGCATTTCATACGGCAGATGCTCGTCGTGACATGGGTACACGTACGTAGCGGTGTCCACGACGCTTAACCCGTGGGGGCGTATCAATGCATCCAACTTGGACAGTTGGACACATGGTGATCCGGCCATCGACCCTCGCGGTCGAACCACTCAATTTATGGAGACAACAACGTTTTCGGGTGTGGATTTCGGATGGCAACTACTGTGACCACATTCGTTAATCATCAAGCGTTGTCGCGTTATTACTAAGGAGTTTTGTCAAAAGGCTTTGGCGGCCCGATACAGCAGCAAGGCCGTGGATTTTTCCGGACGGCCCAGGTGTCAGACCGCAGCAGGCTCCGCTCGTTTGCCTTCCTAGTGGGGAGTTAGTTGTACGGATAAACCCGAGTAGCGTGGAAGGAATCAGTGGGGCGGAGAGGGGACTGGGCGAGCTCCGGCGAAGAAGAAACCCGACGAGTCGGCGTCAGTTTCGCGGCGGCGCGACACCGGCATGGACGAGGAGACGAAGAGGAAGGTGGAGGCCACGGTGCTGGAGATCCTCAGGGGCGCCGACATGGAGTCCGTCACGGAGTTTAAGGTGCGCTCCGCGGCCGCCGAGCGCCTCGGCATGGATCTCTCGGTCCCCGACCGCAAGCTCTTCGTCCGTGGCGTTGTGGAGAAGTACCTTCGGTCGCTTCCTTCGGAGGAGGAGGAGAAGCAGCAGGACGGCGCCGGCGGGGAGGGGGAGGGGAAACAGGAGGAGGAAGAAGGCGAGGATGAAGAGGAGGAGGAGGAAGAAGAGAAGGGGGATGGCAAGAAGAAGCGGGAGTACGACGACCAGGGCGATCTTATTCTCTGTCGAGTGAGTTATTGGTTCCGAACAGCAACTCAACCCTGCACTTCATTTTCTTGTTTTCCTCTTTGTTCGGTCGACCTTGGTGCTAGCTTGATGATTTGGTTTGCGCGTACAGCTGTCGACCAAGAGGAGGGTGACGCTATCCGAGTTTAGGGGCAGGACGCTGGTGTCGATCCGTGAGTTCTACGACAAGGATGGCAAGGAGGTGCCAAGCGCAAAAGGTGACTTATTTTTCTCATACTGACGCCTGGGACTACTGCTCGAAAGCTAGATTTGGTGCGCTCATCTCTGTACACAGAATCTCAAAATCTTCACCTTCCTGAAAAATTACTAGCTATCGCATGCCAAACTTACTGCAATCTGTAATGTTGGTCCGATTGTGTTTACCCCTTTATGGCAAATAATGAATCAGCTTGCTATAATCTGCTCCACTGCTGCATTCTGTCAGTAATGAACAATGTTTTATATGGTACTAACACATCAGTTTTCCTTTTGATCGTGTATGAGTAAAGTTGAGAGCATGCTTTTACTTAAGTTGAAGGACCTTGCACATTTATTATAGGAGTATCTTACAAGCTCTTAGCTATAATACAAGCTTCCAGCTGTACTCTATGGTGCAGTAATGAGTAGGGAGAATTGCTGTAAAAACAAAGGATAATAGGGAGCATGTAAGTTTACTGACATGAAGAGTGTTTATCACTTACATATTCTGACCAAATTGCTTGCACGATTTTTTATTCTTGTTAATGGAGCCTTTGATCATATCTTACATCCCTATTTCCCCCCTCTTCCTATTAAATTCCATAAATTTTGTCCTGGTGGTGTATAAACTATTGCAGTACCACTGTTCTTGTTTCCATCTTCCACTACTTGATTATTTTCAGATGCACTTTTGTCTGCGATGCCTGTGCTACCTAGATTCTGTTTTAGGGTCGCTGCTATGAAATGTTAATACAACTGCTTATTTAGCCCCTTCCAGTATTTTGTCCTTGTCTAAACAAGCATTTCTATCTAGCTTAGGGTGATCTTCAAGCAGTTAACATTTTAGTCTACTTATGATGCTATTATAGCCCCCCTCCCCCTATACCTAGCAATTATATCTGAACAACTGATTAGCAATAACATTCCATTTTCAAGATTAAACTGCTTTGTGAACTTTTTGAATAAATGCGTGTGATCATCATAATGCTGAAGTAGGTTATGTTAAGTTGTTAACTACTGCCGTTATGTTAACTACTGCTGAGTGCGCTATTTATTTATGTGCTTAATTTTAGGTTTGTGTTATGATAATTTGATGCCATTTGAAGATGGTAACTGATCTTCAAGATCATATGCCGCTATGCACTTGCTATAAACGTTGGTTCACAGACCGTTTGATTGTGCTATATATTCTATGTTACAACATATGTTCCTTCCTGCATTATTCATGGGCATAATCATTAGTAATTTTGTTCACTCCATTGCAATTGTGATGTTCTTCATTGAATAGCAAGCAATCTGCAATCATCAATCCATGGGCATCAGTTATACTTTTTGAAAAGTTAGGATTTGAAACTTGCTGCTCTCTGCTAACCATTTTAATAGTGAGGTAAGGCTTGCTAGCTGTGCAACTTATTAAAATTTTGTGGCTAATGATGGCAGGGTCTTAGATTTTTTTTGTTTCCTTTTTTATTTGATGTTCTTGTATCATCTTTGATTGTGTGTTTCTCCCTCTTTGCATAAATGCAGGGATAAGTTTGACAGTTGAGCAGTGGGAAGCATTTCGCAACGCTGTGCCTGCAATAGAAGATGCCATCAAAAAGATTGAAGAAGACTGAAAGCATCTTCTTTGAAATAAGGAGCTAGCCTTAGGCCCTGTTTGGTACAGCTGGAACTTAATAAAATAAGTTCATTTTGAGAAGCTGCTGAACTTAAGCTGTAAAATAAGCTTGTTGTTTGACACAACTTCTACTTATTTCTGTGAATAAGCTGGAAATAAGATGTGCCAAACAGGGCCTTAGTGGAGGCTAGCAGTTCGTGTACTAGAACCTTGATTGCCGGTTTGCCCCTTTTTTCCTTTGCTGTTTTGTTCCGTTTCCAATTCCTTCTCATCTTTCTTTTTAAATCCTTTGTGTTTTCTCTCCTAGGGTTTCCTCTTTTGCCTACTGTAACTTGCTTGAGACAAAAAGTTGAAAGCTTGTTATGGCCCTTTGTAAGGGCCATGTTCTTGCATGTACCATCTTATGGAGCCACTAAAAATTCCAATGAACTTTTGTAAAAGGTATTAGCTTAGTTGGGGCTGACCTGGATCCACGTGTAGGTTTGACAGTAGAAGTGTAAGTGGATTGTGAATTTCGCCAACAGATAGACTAATGGTATGATGGATTGGAGTTTCACATACTATCTGTTTTGTTACAAGTTGTGAATATATCTTACCATGGTTTGCTCCTGTTTGCTCTACCGTGTGCTTTATGTGTAGACATGTTGAACTCAACTTTTAAGTGCGAGATTTCTCACTTTGATTCTTTAACCCCCTTTGGATTGAATCGGGATCACCTGCCGTGCGGCAACGGGCAGTGAGATTGTGGGAAAATCGTATACTTTTTCTATGAAGTTGAATTGAATTCTGTGAAATTCTGGATAAGGCTGTGAAATAGCAGCGGGCTACCTCCTGGAAAAGAAGGTTGGTGGCAGCTGAACCCATATTCCCATTCGTGTTGCATGTGCTGCATATAATCCTGATGGTGTGACAGGTCTCCCATCACATCGTGTCGCAAGCGTAGCTTGCATCACTCTCCTTGATAGCAAAATCAATGGATTATCACCCTTGCTCCCATCTGAAAGTTTGGCCGTCACCAGCTACTTTCCCAGGTCGTGACATGTGAGGTGGACGCACGGACTCAAGATGCAAGTGAGGCGGCGGGTATTTATTGTTAACTCGCATATTCGCTCTGTAAAAATTATGTTGATGGTTTTTGTGGATTAATGATATTTTTTTCGCGGTGTAATAATGATTTGCTCCGTAAAGTCCATCGAACAAGCGGGTATGTCTGCTACAATTCACAAAAGGTCGTAATTTTATTATGTTTGTTTTATTTATACTAATTTGCATGAAGTTACTTACTATTATTTAAAATATTTTTTAACAAATTTTAATTAAATTTGTTGAAATTTTATAGTGTGAACGCGATGTTTTAATTCTATGGTTCAATTTTAAACTCATTAGAACAAGTAAAAAATTATGATTTTAATGTTACTAATATTTTGGACTAGTTGTATATGTAATAATAAAGATCACATATTTAATTTACGGTTAACTATATCACTCGTTAGTGCAATGATACCCGCCTCACTGGCAACTCGAGCATAGATGATAATGTTCAATTTAAAATATGAGGGGGGCAGATGTGTGACCTCTCTTATCAGCGTACATCCTCCTGCTCTCAGGGATAGAAAGATGACCTGCCCGCAGTCCTGCCGCGTCCTCTGGAAGCTGGCGTTCTGGCTCTAACAGAAAGTGGCATCTTTTTTGTTACAAGAGGCGATGCAGATTTGAGGAAACCTAGGAGTACATTTCTGCACGCCTCGATCGTCATACAGTCGATGGTTGATGGCCGGAGCAGAAGCAGGTGAAAGTCGCTCGCACAAAACCCGAGCCCGAAACTTAAAACAAAAAAACTCAAGCCTGAATCTGAAAACTTTCGAAATCTGATATCCGAATAAAATTTTTGAGTAGTAAATTTGAAAACCCCGAATTAATTTTGAGTTTAATCGGGTTTGTACATTCGGTATCTGAACTATCTGAAGTACTCGAATAATTAGAAAATATGCTTTTTTTAACCTACTATTACTCATTATTATTGATCAAATTAAAGATTTAGTTATCCATACCCTAAACCAACTAAGCTCATCTCATAAATAACATTAAAAAACATATAAATCTTTAACTAACATAAGATCACATACTCCGAACAATGATAATACTGTATCAGGTGACGTAAATTATAACTATAATTTAATGTGACATTGTAAATTCAGGTAATTCGAGTTACTCGAACCCGAACCTAAAATATCGAGTATTTAAATTGTCAAGTTTAATCTTATCTCGAATGAAATTTAGGTATTCCTTTTGAGAACCCGAAATTATAAAAACTGGAATTACTCAACCCAAAAATTCGGTTAAACTCGAACGCCCTGAGGAGGTGAAAGCTATTATGCCTTCCCTATTTCCAGAGCCGATCTATCCCATGTGTTTCACGTATTCGCCCGTCCTTTGGCCACAGGACTGGGGCCTCTGGGGGTGAGCGAGACATTCGTCGGTCTAGGGCCTCTGTTATGACTGCTTGTGCTGAGAATGGAATCGTCTTTTCGCTATTTGAACTGCCTCCTTGACCATAAGCGATTATCACGGGAAATGAACAAACCACAATCATGCATGTGTACGGATATCAGATATGCTTCTCTCCTCGATGGACTCCTCCCATATGTACCCCCAAAACATTGTAAATTTTCATCAGATTTTCTATTCAATTGCGTTAGTTACATAGGAGTAGAAAAACAAGTTTCAATAAAAGTTCACTTGATACCGCACAAGTTTCACGTTGCAAACCACACAGCATTCCTCATGTCACTTGTCAAGGCAACAGTCCCAGGGCGTGCAATCATACTGGAGTACATAACGTTTTCTGGTGGACAACCATGACGCCAGCAAAGTCCACCCTCCCACACGCTGGTACGCAAACGGATAAAGATTCCGGACGGAAATCGCACGCACTGCATATGCAAAAACGGACCTGCTGCTCAATCATTCATTCCTTCGGTCCAAGAATTCGCAGCAGGGACCGCTTGCTCTTAAACAACGGGTATAATTGCAGGCTCGCAGCGTTTCTTCACCACCTTAATTTCATCAGGCGACGTGCTTACGGACAGTTGGACACCAGGTGCGGTAGTTAGCACTGTACTACAACGGTGGTTGCATCATGGGAGAAGGATCCAATGTCCTGTCCGGAAATCGATTGGGAGTTTGGTCCCTGCAAATTCCAGATCCACGGACACGAAGCTTCCGATCGAACGCCTACGTGCTCTAGTGCGCGCAAGATGCAGGATGCCCGACGTTCATGCGTATGGCAGCTTCGGACAGACAAAAGGGGGGGGGGGGGGGGGGGGGGGGGGGGGGGGGGGGGGGGGGTCCTACGAAAGTAACGCGCACGAGCTGGGCGTGAGTGACAGCCTGCCTAACTGTCACGTGTCCCGTGGCGCGTCCACTTGTCGCGTACGTGCTTGCCAAGGAGCGCACACGCGCGAGAACGCGGGACGACGTGGGAATTTGAAATTGGACGCGCCGATCGTCGTTTTGCGATGCCCACACTTGCGAAATGGAATCAAACGAGGGCTGGACTGGAGCAGCACTAGCTCAGACAATTCCTAGATAGCCACGAGCGATTCCTGTAGCCTAAACCAACCCGTGATTCATTTTATTGGACTTCAATGATTTAACACACTGGTTCACTATTATATATTCAAATAGTCTCATATGTCATTCACACAGATGTATTAAATCATTGAATCCACTACGAGACGAGCTCTAAATTGTCGGAAAATCGTGATGCCGGGGCGTTTCCCTCTGATAATACCGGCCCTGCGGCGCGGCCGACGGCCGTGGCTTGCTGTAGGAGTAGCTTCCTGCCGACAACCATTTCATTCCAGGGGATGGAAGGTGCACCGAACGAAACCTCTTTCGTCTACTCGCGCTCCTACCGTTTCGACGCATCGGCATCGGACGCGGAGAGCAGCCGCACGGGACCCTCCCTGACACGCTCGCTGTTTAAGGTTGTTGGCACGTCACGTCAACCGATCGGCCGTCGCCTTTCGGCTGATCCCCCATGCACGCCAGCCCCGCCCAGCCCCAACCGGGTGCCGTCGCCCCGCCGTCCCTTCCCCCGGCCCCGGGCGTAACAGGCCGAGGCCCCGCGGCTGCCGTCCCCGTCCCGCGGCCCCCATTCGCGCGGCATCATCCGACGCGCGCGTGCCACCCCTAGATTTGTGAAGGGCCCCGGTCATGGGGAAATTTTCTCCCGAGATTAGGGGCCGGTTCCGTCGGGGGTGCGCGGTACGCGAGCGTGCAGCAGTGAGCCACTGAGCCGGGGGACATGACATGCGCGTGCTTTCAGCGGTCCTGACCCTGACTTCCACTTGACCACGACGCGCGGAT
The DNA here is from genome assembly GCA_001602275.1 of Zoysia japonica. Classification (NCBI taxonomy): domain Eukaryota; kingdom Viridiplantae; phylum Streptophyta; class Magnoliopsida; order Poales; family Poaceae; genus Zoysia; species Zoysia japonica. The sequence continues at coordinate 1,641,021 of BCLF01000029.1, read as the reverse complement.
GGCGCGGTTCCCACACATCACACGGGTGCCGTCCGCGGAGAAGAAAACTTTTGGACGGTGCAGAGAACGCGCAGCTGCGGCCGGTTGTCAAAGTAAACGGTGCGTAGGCGACCGACGCCGGACTGAAAATGAAAACCCGCGGTTGCTTCTGCTTCATACGGAGAAGGAAAGACAAGGAAGTTCACGCACCCAGTTCCTGCCGGCCGCGGACCACAGCCGCAAAGGGGCGGGTACGACGACGCCCGCACGGCCCGAAAACTTTTTGCTGACTTAGAAATCGAGTACATTTGATACAGTGCAGATGTGCACAGGAACTATCAAGCGCAATGCAAGCTTGTTAAGAGAAAACAACAACGCAAAGACTGCAAGTTGTCCATGAAATTGGAACAGATTCTGCTATAACAGATAATTCGGATGTAAACTGCAAATTTTGGCTACGTTTGTGTGCATACATCTCGTCTAAATATACTAGTACTCGTCTAAAATTGTGTGCACATTTTTCGGATGTTTTGCCACGTGACGTGCAGCACTCAAAAGGAGGAAAAACTAGAGTAGCTATCACACTGCTAACGGGTGGCAGTTGCACACACGAGCACGAGTGCTGTTGCCACGACCTACATAGCCCGCTACACGCGCGGTCACGGGGAGGGCGTGTCGCGGCCCTCCGTCCCACGTGACATGGCGGCGAGCACCGCCTCCGCCGTCAGCCGCTCGGGCCCGGGCGACCGCAGCATGAGCGTGTGTGTGACGGCGTCGTCCGCCACCGCCAGCTCCGACGCCACCACGCTCAGCCGCGCGTCCCGGATGGCGTGGAAGACGCGGGACGCCGGGTGCGCGTACAGGGGCGTGGTCACGCGCAGCACCACGTCGTCCTGCATTGCCTTCACCTCGACGGCTGGCGGGCTCTTCGCGCCGCCGCGGAGCCGGTCCTCCAGCTCCTGGATGTACGCGATGGCGTCGCTCAGCAAAGACGCCTTGTCCATCTTGGAGATCTTGGGGACCACGGCGCGCAGCGCGTAGAACCGCTGGTTAAGCTTCTCCCGACGCTGACGCTCCGCCTCCACGTGGTTCAGCGGCTCCTCCCGTCCGTTCGCTGGCTTCCGCCCGCGCTTCCGCGGCTTACGCTCCTCGACAACGGCCTGCCCGTTCGGTTCCAGCTTGGTGAAGTCTACTCTCTTGGGTGGCGGGTCCCGGGGCTTCTGCTCGACCGCATCCTTCTTTCTGTCGTCAGGGGAGGTCTGGCCGCCAAGCTGCGGCGGAGCCCAATTGGCTTGAGCCGCCGCTGGCAATTGGCCGCGACGGGAGAGGTCCTTGCCGAAGATCCTCATACTCTCCTCAGGCGCCGCGGGTGTAACAGCGAGGGCGGCCTCGATGGCTCGCAGGGCCTCGGGAGTCTCGCGGACGGGCACGACGGACCCGAGCTCGAGGACGCCGCCGTTGCAGGGGAGGAAGACGACGGTGCGGAGGCCCGCGGCCTGCGCGAGCGACGCGCGGACGAACCAGCCAGGCACGGGGCCGCGCGGGTCCACGGCGGCCCAGGCGTGGCGACGGGAGGCCAGCGCGCGGCCCGGCCCGCCCACGCCCTCCGGGAACGAGAAGTACATGGACGCCAGGAAGTACATCTCGGCGCCGGTGACCCGGTCGAGGCGGAGCGCGTAGTCGGCGCCGTCGTCGTCGTCCCCGCCGCCGTACAGCGCGTGCAGACGCAGCAGCGCGCTCTTCCGCGCCGCGCTCTGGGCTTCCGTGGTGTCGCCGTGCGCGGCCTCGCCGTCGCGGCAGTGTCCGTCGCCCCAGCCGAGCACGATGCGGGACTCCTGCCAGAAGATGCCGTAGGTCCAGGCGCCGCCCCGCTCGACGAGGTCGTGTAGACGGTCCTGGAGCTCGGGCGCCAGCGCCGCCGTGGCCGGCCCGTCGACGTGCGGCGGCGTGGTGGCCAGGTGGTGCGCCGCGTCCCGCCCCAGCACCGCGGTGAACAGCGCGGCGTCCGTCTCCGACCACGACATGCCCAGCTAAGCTTACCAGTCGTCTCCTATGTCCGGTCAAATCCTCCGCGCCAAGAAACGCGTGCGTGAGAGACTCGCCCTCGACCACCTACTACTGACGAAGTGACGAGGGAGCGAGCGAAGTCTAGTGCCCTCGCTTGCTTGCGTCTTGCAGCTTGCGCGTTTTATATGGAGGCGGGATCACGGGCGCCACTGCTCGCGAGTGTGCCAGTCCACTTGGCGCGGTTGCACATGCGATCCGAGGTGCGCGGCAAGGCGAGGCCAGGCTTTTTAACCGGGCGCGCGCGCGCGCGCGTACGGCCGCACCGGGGGACTCGGCAGTTGTGGAAGGAGGCGTCGCCGCATGTGAATCATGCCGGCGCTGTTGCCCGCGGATCGAATCGGTGGCTGTGGATTCGCGGACTCGCTCGGAATCGCGGGCGGTTAATTAGCGCGTGTACTCGTAGTCAGCAGCTGTTAGCGCGGGTCCACCTCGTAGTGGGGGCATGGGCAGGGAGGCATCATCGCTGCTGCCGTTCAGGGCACGAGAAGTCCAAGCCCCGCGTACGGCGACGTGTGGCGGACTTTTCTTTTGACGCCGCCGTAGTACGACGAACTCTATGGTAAAGCCGGATGCATGCGGTTTACTTTGTACTACGCATGCAGCGCTCGGATCGGTAGAACCCCAACCCAAGCTTTGCGAGCGGATCGATCTTCACCTTGCTGCGGGTCCTCCTTGCCCGGACGGCCAGATCTGGCCACTACTGGATCTGACATCGGATCCACGGTCGTGGAATCTATCTAGGTCATAGCTGCCATCCGATCCGTTCTATTTAGTGACACTCCGTACGCAGTTAGGAGTATGTATGACGATTGTAGTAGTACTGTTGAATCTTTCGCTCCCGGACGATTCGGATTGCTTCATCTAGTTAGGGATGTCCTTGAGCAAGGCAATTAACCATACGGAACTCCGTTTTTCGTGTAAACAAGAGACGCGAAAGGAAATACCCATTCCTCCCGGCGTCGCCTGGGCCCGGTGGCGCGCGTGCGCTTATCCAACAAAGCGTGGCAAGGTGCATGTACGCACGCGCATTATCGGACGTCGCAACTACTGTACTGCCGTAGTACCGTACGCCACGCTGTAGCATGGAAGGAGGGAATGCACGGTGCACTGCATCTGTCCACCCATGGAATCAATCAACAAACCGAGGCATTTATCTGGAGAGGCGCAGCCAGAGTCGGGCGCTCGCGCGGTTTGCATCAGCAACGTGACGCGGGCTGACGGACATTTCCCGGGTCCAGGATCGACGGAGAGCTGGTAGCGCTCGGCGAGAGCGAGCGGAGCTCGGCGTCTTCCCACCGCGTGTGGCCGGACAGCTGGCCCCGCGTGCCGAACCGAGGGGCTGGTCCGGCGAACGCGACCACAAGCTCGCGCGCGCGAGAGGGCGAGCGGCGTCGCCTGCCCAGCGCGACCGTGGCGTTTTTGTTCGCACCCGCGCGGGGCATTCAAGGCGCGGCGGCGACTGCCGGGGCGTTACGACAGCGGTGCACGGGGGAGGAGAGCGACGGCTGTTTCGACATTTTCGGTGTCATACGAAGAGTCCTAGGTTAAGAGACATTCCAGAGAGTCATGTAGCAGTACTCCGTGTATAATTAAGGGCATCAATAAAAAGTTCTATTTTATGATGACAGAGTTATACACCCTCACGTTAAAAAAAAAATTGTTTTAGATAATGACACGATCTTTAAAGCAGTACTTTGTAAGACAAATTTAACCATATAGTTTCTATAAAATTTATTTGTAGTTTATATTTTGAACGTTTGATTAAAACATTTTCTTAAACGATTTTGTTTGTGAACCGGAGAGAGTATATTGGTAAGACCTTTTTTTTAAATATAATATTTAAAAAAAAATTAAATTAATACCTGTAACATTTCTATATTTCCATAAATTCTTGCATTTCAACTCTCTTTGGTCGATTCCATCGAGCGATATAAAGGACTAGAAATAGTACTTTCTTCGTCTTTTTTTATAAGTTGTTTTTGTCTGTATATGAGAATTAAAAAAATAAAAAAGGATGAAATATTTTGAAAACCAATAGGAGAGAGATTGAGTGAAAATGTATTGAGAAAAAAAGTTGTGATAAATTTTAAAGAGTCCAGACTAACTTAGAAGGGACCAGAATGGGGGGCAGTGGAAGAAGTGACTGCAAGGTAAGCACTCGCTCAACCACAGCCGTTACCGGGTGATCCCATGGCCAGCATATAAGCTCGTTCGGTTTCTAGTTTTGAATTTTTTTAAACACATAGTATTAAAAAATTCAAAAAAATTACCTTAAATTCTCAAAAAAAATTAAATTTGTTTCCATTAGATTCATCTCGTCAAACTCTGTGTGTAGTTGCCCTCTAAGTTATTTATAAAATTTTCTAAACTTGTTCTCTAAGTTAAAAAGTTTTTTAAAGTTGTTCCGTTAGTTTCTAAAATTTTAAAAGTTGTTCCATTAGCTTTGTCTCCTCAAGCTTTTTATATAGGTGACCTTTGATTTATTTCTAAAGATTTTAAAGTTATTTTATTAGTTCCTAAAGTTATTAAAAGTTGTTCCGTTAGTTCCCAAAATATACTCCCTCCGTGTCAAATTATAAGTCACTTTAGAGCTCTTCAATTTTCTCAAAATATAAGTCATTCTCGCTTTCTGATAAACTTTCTCTCTTCTCAATACTTTCCTATCTCTATCACTATCTCTCTTTTTCTCGTTTTCAGCACATCACACCTTTTTGCTCCCCTAATTCCCGTGTCCAACTCCAAAACGACCTATTTCGTTAGTTGATAAAGTTTTCTAAAATTATTTTGTTAGTTCTCAAAGTTTTCTAAAGTTATTCTATTAGATTCTTCTTGTCGAGCTATTTGTGCAGGTGCCCTCCGAGTTATTTGAGTTTTCTAAAATTGTTCAGTTAGTTTTCTAAATTTTCTAATTGTTTCATCAGTTCCAAAGAAACTTTGAGAACATAACAACTTTAGTAAATTTTTTTCTGTCAGTTCCAAAAAAACTTTGAGAACATAACAACTTTAGTAAATTTTTTTCCGTCAATTCCAAAGAAACTTTAAGAACATAACAACTTTAGTAAATTTTAAAAATAACTCTGAGTACCTACATGAAAAGTTCAACTTAGACGAAGCTAACCGAATAAACTCCGGAAATTTTAGGAAGCTAAGGGAACAAACTTTGAAATTTTTTAGAAACCGATGAAATAACTTTGAAAAACTTTAGAAACTAATGAAATAACTTTAAAAAACTTTAAAAATAATTCAGAGAGTATCTACACAAGAGCTCGATAAGATGAGTCTGACAGAATAACTTTGATTTTTTTTTTGAGAATTTAAAGATTTTTTCTTGAATTTATGAAGATTAAACATTTAAAAAGAATTTCAAAACTAGAAACCTAACAAGCTTATATTACTGGCCATCGGATCAACCGACAGACAATGGCTGTGGTTGAGCGACTGCTTATCTTGCAGTTGCTTCTTCCACCGCACCTGGTCGCTTAGAGAGTAAGTAGGCTAAGGGTAGGATGACCCGCATCAGGCATTGCTGTACGCGAGAAAGATTCTTTTCGTGCACAGCCTCGTCGGTTCTACATTAACCGACGCTTTCGATTCCATTTTCATCGAGCCTCCACGCGCACGTGAAATCTGTGGTACACAGAATCACAGTCGAGGTTGCTGGCGGATGGATGCATGTTGATTTATCCATCTCTGTGAAGAGGTCACCCGTAGACGGCACGGGCAGTTTTGGTGAGATCATGCGGATTTGTTCCAAAGTGCATTGAATAGGGTGAACAGAATAGTAAGAGAGGGCAACATCGCTTAATCTCTCATTATCACACTGCAGTGTGATGAAAGAAACTTGCAGCTGGAGCATTATTTCAGTCATTATTTCGATAAACATAGCAGGATTCCTGCTGGATTCGAACTTCTAATGAGCATGAAATTCACGCGACAAATAGTGTAAGAGCCTTATCATGTTTGGTGCTGAACCAAGAGGCAACAATACAGAGGGGGGAGAAAAAGAGAGAAATGGCTCCACATCGCATGTCCAAAAAAGAAAACTCTTAGTTCTTGCCAGTGACACCAGTAACCACCTGCAGCAGTATCAAACGGCACATATGTCAACAAAACCTGCTATCTTAGATAATGATGCAGATAAAGAATAATTCAGATCATGCCATAATTGTTAAGCACAAAGTAGTAGCAGTAGTAGTAGTAGTAGTAGACTAGAATGATCATGCCTTGACTGTTAAGCACATAGTAGACTAGAATTGTTGCAGTCACCCCAATTCTGAACTCTCACAAAAAAAGATGCAGAATGAAGATCTGAAGATGGCTGTCATGGCTAGTTAGATTTTAGCTTCAATCAACGAATTCATCTAGTCATTCATGGAATTGTATCGAACAGAGCTACTTCCCTTAGAAAGAGCTTTGATGGTAAAATGGTAAAATCAGTACATGGAATATGTTACACTAATCATCCACAGAATAAAAACGAATAAATGTTCTAAACTCAGGTAAATCAGGTAGAAAACAACCCATCATTTTCAAAGTTTGTAGCAAGTGAACAAAAATTGAAATTGTGCAGAGGACAAAATCACATACATCACTTAGAGCTGGTTGGGGAACATGTTTGGTCGTCTCAAATGAATCCAAGATTGGCCTGACAACGGCTGGAAGAAAAAGACCTAAAATTGAATGGAAAAGAATCATGAAGCCACCTGAATTATCACTCTGAATGATAACAAGCTGCTCAAGCAAAAAACTTCATGGCCTATGCACCAAGCCAGAAGTAGTTCAAAAATTCTAACAACAAACTTTCTGCTTAATTCTGTGATTCTGCACAGCCAACACGACCACAAATTTGGACCATACTCAAGTGATACATGATACCAGGATAGCAGGTCGCAGTAATTAGTGCAAAATACATTGAGCACACGATATCTGTTTCATGATATGATCTGAGTGTGCTGTTTCCCCTTAAAAAATGATATGATCTGAACTGCAATTTGTTTGATAAGTAGAATAAAAATAGATTGCTAGTAACTAACTAGTGCATTCTCATAATATTTAAGCATCAACATATTGAACATATGCTAATCTGGCAACTTAGTGTGGGAGGGGGGAAAAAGCATTGCTGCAAATGAGAGGGATACCCGCTGAGCACTCAAATAACAACGATACAAAAGTTGCTATAAATAAGGCTAAATAAGGTAGTGGTGAATAAGTGGACATCATTGTACATTCATATGAAAAATGGGCCATCTAAACGAAATTAGTTTGAGAACAACAGACACTTTCACACCCTCTGTCATGGATTGTACAGAGAATCTTGGCACGACTTTGTTGCTCATCCCAAGTATATATTCGGGTCTCCTATTAAGTTCGAATTTTAGTTCTAGTTCGCCTTCAGCGTAACACGCTTCTCTATGCTCGATGCTCCTCAGCAAATCTAGCAATCTACGATACATCACGAAATAACGAACACTGAGGTCTGAGCATCCGGAAATCGAGCTAATAAGAAGCACTAGCCACAAGCGCAAGCTACATCCGGGACGCAAGGTCACAGCACGTATGCATACACGCAGGGAAACAGAGCAGCTGCTAAAGTGTCCGCGCAGAAGGCGAGATGCGAGAATAGAGGGTACCGAAGCCGGCGATGAGGCAGGAGGCCGCGACGACCGGCTCCTTCACCACGAAGATCCTGAGCCTTCCCATCACGCCCATCGTTGCTGCCGCTGCTTCCTCCCCCTAGTCGCCGCCGTCGACCGGATCTCGAGACTCCGCCGATGGGACGCGGAATGAGAAACGGGAATCGTTCGCGTGTGCCTTCCGGGTCGATTCCCCGGAAATGGATGGCCGCAAGTCCGATCGTCCCCGTCGGTTTAGGTGAAACGGCCCATTTGATAGTACAGATTTTGGCCCATCATATGCCTATAAAGGCCCGCGCCATCACTCCCCAACCAACTGGATGAGGTGCTTTCCCTTTCCTCTCTGCCTCGGCGAGGCGCGCCATCACCTGGCCGGCGGCCGGTCACTTCTCGTCCCCGCGAGCAGGCTGGAGGGGCGCCCGCAGCGGCCACCATCTCCATGAGAGCCAGGTGGATACCCGCCGTCCTTCTCCAGTTCACGCACTCTCCCTGTCCTGTTGCGGTAATGCTGCCCACGTAACCCATTTGTTCGATTATTTCGCAGAAGAAGACGAGCAGAGCAGTGGTGATTCTCGAAGTAAAGTGGAGACGGGGACGGGCGCGGGAGCAGCGGGCGGCGAGTGCGGCGTTGTCGGAGACTGGTACGCGTCTACTACGTGCAACAACCAAACAATTTTTTTTTTTGGGGGGGGGGGGTGCATTCTCTTTCCTCTGTGATTTTCTTACGCGGCTTGTATACTAGTTAGGGAAAATCATATGCTTGGACATCGATCAGCTGATGAACATATTTGCATTCAGAGGTGGCTGAAGAAGAATCCTATCTTGAGAAGAATAGGCACAGCCGCACAAGTATGGATTGAAGAAAACTGTACTGCATGTTCTCAGTGACCGCATGATTGACTTAATTTTCTCAACCAGATGGTTACCTTTATCCATATCCTATCAAATCTGAACTTGCATTTGTAAGTACATTTTTACAATTTACTAATCGTTAATTCCATTTGTACTCCCTTTCCTTTTCGCTTCTTCAGTCTGTTGCACAAATGATACCTATGCTTGCATTCGACTTGCAGACAGAAATGAAGGATTGAGGGTTTTCTAGTTATTAGAATGACTTGAATGAACTAGCAAGTACCACAGTACTAGCAACATTTATCACCTCATGAAGTGGCTCATAAAAAGTTCACTGCCTCAAGTATACATTAGCATAGCAGCAGTAGTATACATTGGTGAGTCTTAAAAACGAAAATGGAAAAGAAATAAGTACACATAGTAGTAGGATCCACATGTAGTAGATACTAGCCTCCCTCATACAAGCCTCTATGTAGTAGAATCTTCATATGATCATATATAGGCTTACTAGCCGTTTCTACCAGGTCTTCTGTGTGGATCATGCCTAGGGTTTGCCCCTCCGTAGTCATAGTCCTTAATCTCTGTAAGAATCTTTCTGCTATGCCCCTGCATTTTAGAGGATAAAGAACAAGCATATGACAATTGTAGTGATAAATGAACAAGTTTTGATAAAAAAATGATTAGAAATGACTCACTCATACTCTTGATAGATATTATTATATATTGTTCAATCATGACTTACGCATAGTAAAGCTGAAAATATCAAGAGCTCTGAAACTGAATTGCTGATCCCACACCACTAATCTAAACAATATCTTGAAGACTCTCAAGCATTTATTTCTGTGACTGTGTTCAGAATTTTAGGATCGAGTTTGACGAACCTTTATCAAGTTTGCAGTCACAGCATTATCATTTTCCACTAGTATGGGTTTGCCTGTATTAGGACAAAAGAACCTGTTCAGATATGAATGATTAAGCAATTTGTGTGTTGTACGGAAGCAAAAGAAAATCCCATTACCTGAAGATGCGTTGAAGAGAAGGATTATAAGGACCATGGTTCGTAAAACAATGGGTTTAGGCATGTTGGTATGTTCTTATAGTGTGTGCTACCGGTTCAAAAGGATTGCTGGGGAAGAGCTACTGTGGCTCTGCTCTGTCCCTTTTATACATGGATGCTGGGTCAGGAAGCAGGAAGGAAAAGGAGTTGTTACTTTAGATATGGTCAAGAAGTAATGATTGCCCTGACGAACTTGTTATCCCGCATCACAAGGTCAACTACATTTGGCAGAAGTACTTTAGAAGTTATATAGATAGCCTTTCAAGTCACTAAAGGCAAAGTATATCGCAGCAAATCCTCTTTTAATAGTAGATGCGTTTTAGATGTTTTTATGTCATATCTCTTCTAGATTTTCGTCAATTACATGAAAAGTGAGCATGTGAATGTCCGTAGCATTGAGCATACTTTGAATTCTTTGCCGCTTATACATTTTATAAGTATGCATCTACAGGATTATACTAAGATCTATAGACAGTTATTTATTTTCTCATCCCAAAATATATCATGATGGTTGCACCGCAGGCCTATGGTAATTGTTGCATGATTTTTTGTGCATTATCATGGACGGATGGATAGTCAAATAGTATTTGCTACACTGGTATAGAATTAGGGAATCCATTCTTAAGGAATGAAAGTATGTCACCAAATAGTTTTCAAAATTATTGGATCATAGCATCAATTTTGAGTGAAATGTGTAGATAACCAAAAACAAATATACAGTGCACCCACTATTGACCCTATTGCATGGATATGCATAGCAAAAGAGAGAATAGTAAGTGGAGAAAGTGGGCACTAACAGCTATGCCGCAGTAACAAGATAGTGGAGTCAGGAAATGGAGAGAACTACAAGTGCAAGGGCAACAGCATCCTAGGATATCCATTTGTCAAAGGGGGGAAATGGTTAATTGTGTTGTGGAGGATCCTGTTTGAGATCTTCCATATCAATTGCTGTTTCATAGCATTGACATGTACTCCCTCCAGTTTTAAATTATTGACACTTTGAATTCTAACTTCAATTTTGACATTCGTCTTATTCAAAAAAGTTTGTTCAAATATGTAAAATTTTGTTATTATTTAATTATTATTAGTGGAATTTAAATCATGACTAATAATTTTACACATTAGAACAAATTTTTTGAATAAGACGAATATTTAAAGTTGATGTTAAAAGTGAATAGCTTAAAACCGGAGGGAGTATACATATTTCATGGATTTGTCTTGTTATATGTCAAGGCATATTCTCTGGTACATACATCACGACCCTTCTTTTTATGGGCGATTTTACGACCTATCCAGCTATGTATCCACTGTTCTCCCAGTATGGCAAATTAGAAGGATCACGACCAAGATGCTGGTGCGTCGGCCGCTCATTATGTCATCCTAGGCAGAGAGCACCTCCCTGAAGTTGACTCTTTTTTTTTTTCCTTCGTAGAAATCGGAGGAAAAGGCATGCAACAGTAGACCAATTTCTGGGTCACTTTTTTTTAAATCTTTAGCTGTCCTATGCTGTTTTCTTGAGGACAATAAAATAAAAATGTAGTGCATAGCCAAACTCTTCCTGAAAAACATGAAATAATTCAGAGAATTGTTGAAGAAAATTGGTAGCCTATACAGTATATAAAAGCAGATACAAAGGCTTGCCGAGAACTTCGATACAAACTAATATCAACAATGACCGACCAAAATCTACAGTGATGCAATTGATTGCCATCAGTTTGAGCGACACTGATAACAACGATGATTGCCATCAGTTGACCGACTGATCTTCTTTTCAATGTTACCGGTGTTTAAAGTTCGAAGGAGCATTAGATAAGAGATTTGTTAGAATGCTTGAAATTAATCACAATCATTAATTTGATTTAATTTGATTAAATCTGATGGTTAAAAATAAAAAGATACTAAGTAAACGGTAAGTTGTGGATCAATAAAAAATGATGAATCTGGTACAAAAATGATGAGTCCAGTATTAATTCTTAAAAATTAATGTTCGAAATTAATTGAGGAAGAGGCTGAAGCACCATAAAAAATCTTATATTAGATAAATTAAACTAAAATCTAACATAAAGTCAGAAAAAGTGATTTCCCATCTTGTGACTCAGAATTTGACCAACAAGAGCATAAGAACACGTTCTGCATCAAGCTTCTACAGCTTGCACAACTCAACGCCCTTATTTTGCCGTTTATTTTGTAGTCCCGTTCCTGCCAATCGAACTTGTTTCCCGTAGTTACTCCACCAAATGGTGCAAGAAGTGTACCCTAAAGCAGTGCTGAACTTTTCAAACATGTCAGCTGGCTCCATGTAAATCAATTTACAATAGGGAGGCTACGCTCATAATTTGAAGTTCTAATAAAGCTGAGTCAGGGATCTGGAATGTCTGAGGAGGGAAGGAACCTCATCAGAAAGCTTGAAAGCGACCATACACAAATAACACCTAGAATTTGAAGAACAGTCAGTAATGCTCCTAAAGAGTTCACGACAGCCACAGTTTGGTTTGTTGTATCTGTTCCTCTAACAGAAAATGTGAGTGCTGTCACCAATTGAGCGGCCCTGTTTAGTTGGTGAAGCCTGTATACCTGAAAGAATGGAGAAAAACATGTGCTGACAACTAATTGAAGCATTGCACGAGAGGGAAGAAGTCATATATGATTTCAGTGTCTATCCTTCCATAAGAAAAATATGATCATGTAATTGCAACATTGGTTGAAATGAACACGAGCAGATTAGCGGAAACCAGCAATGACTCACATGAACAAGAAATAATGAGTGCAAACAACCTGAACCTTCTACATAACTATGCAGAGAAGTTTCAGTTTTAGTCACACAAAGGTACAACTAATCGTAGCGGGCAATAATAGAGCAATTGTAAGATGTTTGACAACATTTCATGCACCTAGGATTTAGATGAGGAAAGTAAATAGTTAGCAATTCAGATCTACAGAGTACTAAGTACTACTCCCTCCGTCTCAATTTTGTTGTCATTCTATAGGACACGGAAATTAAGGAGAGGTGAAAAGGTAAGATGTGCTGAAAACGATGAGGAAAGAGATAGAGATAGAGATGTATTGGGAATAGAGAAGGTGCACTGGGAAGGGAGGGTGACAAGTAAATTAGGAAAACTTGAGGATGCTAGAATAACAAGTAATTTGGGACGGAGGGAGTAATAAATACCAACAACTACTCAAATGCACACTGAAGTTATCTTTCTGGGTACATAGATCCCCTATGAGATCAGTAACTTCTACATCAATAGTGTATCAGTTGATCATCATGCCTTTTGACTCAAGCATCCAAAGAAAGAAAAACTGACTATTATTTGGTCACTGATTTGTATAAATATACATATCATAAACTTATCTATCCGTCTTCTTTACTGGGTTACATCTCTTAACTTCCATATTTTTGTTCACATAATTCCCCATGTCATCAAAATCACCCCATATACTGACACCCACTCCCAATATTTTAAACTCAAACATCACGTATAACCAACATATCATAGATTAAAGAGACCACATATAGTTTCTATGCTTTTCATCCACACTTCACTATAACCAGAAAGCACAATTAATCTAAGTCATCAGTCACTCCAGAATGCAGCTGTACTATGATAAATTTAAGAATAAAATTACCTTGAAGATAATAGGAATAACTGGCCAAGAAGGTGATTTCCGATGCCGTGCATACTGCTCAAATGCAAACTGTACAACAAGTCCTACTAAATAAGGGGCAAGAGTGGCTGATGCTGCTGGTCCAGTCCAGGGCCAGACCATACCCATTGCCAAGAGAGGTATTATCAAGCTCAGAACCATTGTTGTTACTGAAGAGACACGGAAAAATCTGGATTTCGACCAAATGTAACTCTTTGGTGCTACTTGCTGTAAAGGTCTCCAGACTTTATCAATCAGTAAGACGAAAATTCCAACTCCTCCATAAAACAGAGCCTCGGTAAAGAATAGTATCAGGAAATCTGCAAACAACAAGATTTATTTCAACAAGCCATCAGGTATTGCATTTATCTGACTCCGGAAGGGGTTAGCCCTGATCTATTTTAGTACATAGATAGAATTCTGACTAAATGAATATGAGAGACACCAAGATGAATTACTGTGCAAAACATAATAGTAGCGCCACCAGCAGGACAGCAAGATAAAAACAATTCAGGACAAAACCCTAGTTAAACTGTTACTACTTAAATATGACTTTTGCAGGAATAAACGTATAAACAGAGAGTACAGCGTAGGTTAGGTTATTCAGCATAATTGTTTATCATGGCCTATTACAGCATGTAGCTAGGAGATGCACAGATCTAAGTTCACTACTGTACAAGTCTCTAATTGATGAAAACAAAAGCAAAAAATGTTCTCAGCATTATTGAAACATCCATAGTCTGTTGAGGAAAAACTGCAATCCGAGTATTAAAGGAAGCATACCTGTCAACAGAGAGTCCTCGAAAACAGCTGAGAGTACTTTGCGCAAGTAAAGCGATGGAAGAACCAAAAACGACACAAGGATTGTTGGACCAACAAACCAAACTAATCTTGATGCTTCCTTGCCAGGATGTGGCACGCTCTCCACAGGTTTATTTCGATAGCTTCCGTCTTGAAACGAGATGAATCCTGGTTTTCCACCACCCATGTTTGTGGAGTACGAGGAGCTATCAGATGCAGGGGCAACTTGAGAGCTTCTGGTTATGTCTTCTAACACAGGGATTTCAGAAGCGACTGGCTCCTGCTTGTCCGTTGAAGCAAATGATATGATTCGATAAAAATGGAACCGACCATCATGGTTGCATATGCTTCTTAAACTTTCGCCTAGACACCAGTAAGATGATCAATACAATGTGTAACTATAGTTCAGTAACGAGTTCTTGTAAAATCAGGGATTACCCTTTAGAGTAGCCAAATGCAGGGATGGCCTTCCTCCACTGATTCTCTGAAACGGGAATGGCCTTGAAAACTGAGATATAAACTGTGTCAATTTATTGTTCAGGACTACAAACTGATGCAGCAGGTCTCTTAAAAGCAGCATAATACGCTAAACTGCGGAAGTACATTAGTTGTGTGCTATGTCCTTTCAATTGATTTCGACTGAGTAGTTAAATGTTGCCTTCAAGAGGTCCTTAAAACTCGTTGCCCGCCGGTACACAAAAAACACTAGGCTAACCAAATATGAGATCGAACCCTTACCTAATCCACAGCCAAAATTAATACTCACAAATAAGCGATATTTAAAGGAAAAATTCTAGGTCTACGAGGAGAGGAATTGCCTTGGAATAAGAGGGGGCGGGCGCCGGCGCAGACGAGGAGGCAGTCCTCGGCCGGAGCCGGAGGGCGGGGCTCGCTACGGCGGCGTCCATCGGTGCCCCCCTTCTCCCAGCTGTGACTGTTATCTGGAGTTGCTGGCGGCAGTACCGGCGACCCGTGGCCGCCTGGTTGGGCCCAGTCCGGTTGGCGAGGTGCTGCCGAACCTGCCGGTCGCCTGGCCTCTCAGACCTGGGAAGGGGAACTATCCTTTCAAGGCCACAATGTGACGAGCCCATTCGTCCCAGCAAATCAACTACGGCCCATCCCAGCCTGTCAGCCCATATGGCTTCCAACTTCCCATCTCAAACCCAGTAAAAATACTCAAACACTGCTATAGCTAGGCCCAAGTCAACTGTTCGGTTTTCGTCATTTAGGCACCGTCACTCTTCACGCCATCTTTGCACCTCTAGCTACAAAGCCTGTCCGACTGAGCTCAAAATTGTTCCAGGAAACAAAATCAAAATTGTTCCATCAAACAAATCCAAAATAGCTCTAATATCAATAATTCTAGAAATATAAAATAATTATTTCATATAATTACAACAAAATTAAATGTTCTCCTAGTCTATAACGTGAATTAACAAGGCTAGGAGGGAGGATTGAGCCAATTGTCAAGAAAATTGAAAAAAAAAAAAGCATCCTTTATGTAAATATGTATCTTTACTTCATTTTTAACCGTGGAACAACAAAAGTCAAGGAAACAACCATTCGCCAGCGGCTATAATTGCCTGTGGAAATGCTTTATATGTTGAACCACCCTGACTACCTCAAACACACAAGATACAAGCGCCGTCGACCACAAGCGCAGCCGGCAATGCCACCAGATCATGGATCGCTCACGGCTCCTTCATTACACAACACACGAAACCACAAACACACCGGTAGTATACGAGGTCGCACGTAAGTTTCACCCGTGGATCGGCGAGGCGTCGACTGGAACGGTGTGCCTGGGCGCCGCCCTCTGTCCGGCCTCCTGCCCACAGTTCTCCGCGAAGCGCACGCTGGCGACGTTCAGCCCCTTGTCGCGCTCCTCGGCGGTCCACTCCTGGCTGTAGTAGTCCTCCGCCGATGCACCCGGGCGCGGCCCCGTGAACATGCTGCCCCATTGCGGGAAGTAGATGAGCGCGACGGGCATGGTGCACGCGATGATCTTGATCCCCATGTAAATGATCCCCGTCTCGGTCGAGTACTTTGAGCCGGTGAAGAAGATGTACTGCGTCAGCACGGCGCAAGCGCTGCCGCCGCCGCCGGTCATCCCGTTGACGACCCCGAGCGACCTGCACGAGACGAATGGCACGACGCCGAAGACGAGGCCCTCCGCGGCCTGGACGAAAAACGAGAAGAGGATCATGACACCAACGGACGCGCCGAAAGAGCTATCCACGAGGTCGAGTACGATGCACAGGACGCCCTCCAGGGTCTGGACACCCCAGAGTGCCCACAGCCTGCCGCGCATCTCGAACCGCTTGGACATCCCGTCGGAGATGAACCCTCCCACGGGCCGGGAGAAGAGGTTGACCATCCCGAAGCTGGCGGCCACGAGCCCGGCCGTGCGGAGGTTCACGCCGAACCGGTCGAAGAAGTACTGCGCGACGATGTTGTTCACGGTCAGCTCATGTAACTACCTTACCTTTCCACAAATCTCGATCTTTCGTGACTTTATTAATCTTAGAAAGTTAACAAACACAACATCACAAGCAATTAATAAAAAAAACTATAACAAAAGCATTATAAAAAAACGAGAATAAAAAATAGCAAGTCAATGCAAATTTATTAAAATATAATCCTCCAAAAAAATCCATCGATACACAGACCGAAAACATTTCAGAGCAGAAAGATCACTATAGAAAAATCCATAAAATGCAGCAACGAAAGCATCATCATGATAGCGGTAGCGAACCTTCTCCGCAAAGTCAATTTTAAGCGTAGAAGCTGACTTCACGGTCCATCGAAGACATAGTAGAAGTCGAAGCTGTGGGTATACTCTGAAAACAACGAATTAAAAAGCCGTGAGTACGAACATTCAACAAACCACGTACTATCTATCAACAACAATATATACATGCAAATGGTTTCAAAGGTAAAAGGTAGCTCAAGTGCTAAATGCAAGTTTAAAATATTTTGTTTTATTTTAAAGATGCAAGAAAAATTTATTTTAAAACTATCAAATTTTATTATCTTGCCCCGCAGGGATCTCCGTTATTCCAAACGGGGGTTCATTTTAAATGCCGGTGCAATCTCCACACTCGACCACAGCTCAAAGGCCGAAGTCCAAAACATTTTGAAATAAGAGAGGAGGGAAGAAAACAAAACTACTCTACGAAGAGCACAACGAGGCAATGCGCATTGATTATAACTCTGTAGAATTTATGCACCTGTACTCACGAGACCCGTCCACAAGCTTTAACTGACGTTATCCGTACTACATAATAGAGATCCTAAGTGCTTACGCAATCGGGTTCTGAAGCTGTGAAGAGCCTACCACTGATCAGATAGAGTATCTCGATCTCATATGAGGAGTCATAGCTCTATATCACATTAACACGTCACCGTCAACCCACGATTAAACAACCAGTCTTGCCAAGCTTCAAAATCAAGCCACTGCTCATACAGAATAACGTGTTGTGCATAGTTGTCAACTGAGCATACAAAACTCGAAGGATTCGGCCTTTAATTGTCGGGGGCAGGCACTCTCTTCAACCTTAATGTCAAAAACCAACCAGTCTCACGGAAAGATCCCAACCCAAATCTTCTCGTTGTACCTGTCACAGGTACGCTTACAGTGACTTTTCAAAAGTCTCTCAGCTTCTCATACTCTATCTGCTCCCGCTAAATAGTTATGTATAGTTATTTGTAAAACTCACACATTTAAATCAAAGTTCAAAATCATTTAACACAAATTTCATTTTTATATTGATAGGTGTGAGATAAAAATAAACGCAACTAAGCATGGCTAAGCATAAAATAAAATAATTATTCTAAAGCAATCTTAGGGCTCATATTTGTGAAACAATAAATAGACACGGCTTAAAAATATTGCTAGCATATTTTAAAAACAGTTGGCATGTAAATCAGGGTTGCAAACAAAATATGCAGTTTAAAATACTGTGTACAAAAGTGATCAAAGAACGTGATTTGTCTGGTAGCTTGAGATCGTAGTCAGGATCCGAGTCGTTGAACTGAACGGACTCGCGGTGCTCTTATCTGGATCACAACACAAACAGAGACCAGGTACGCGACAATTTAAATTTAATTAATTAAATTCAACTTTAAATTACTAGACTAAAACCACGGACGTGACTCCGACGTTGCCGATGTCCGTGGCCGTCAGACCCAGCGTGTCACGGATGAGCGGAAGCAGCGGCGGCGCCGCGAAGGTGGAGACGAAGCAGCAGAAGAAGGAGAACCACCATCTGGAAGGAGAGCATGTGCGGCCTGGCGAAGGAGAAGAGCCAGAACTCGGTGGCCTTGTTGTCCGAGTCCACCGGCATCCTGAATCGCTGCTTGCTCGACGCCGCCTCGGCACCCTCCACCTCCATCGCCGCCGGCTTGAACTGCTCCTCAGCCATCAGGCCTCCGGTGTTTCACTCTCACACTTGCTAGTCCTAAAACTACTGCTTCCAATACCGTACTTGTTTGGTACGGATGAAACCCGACGCCGGGTTTATATAGCGAGACGAGAGCCGGTGGGGACGGCGAGGGATTCCTATCCTCGGGCTTTACTTTTCTATGGCAAACTTTGTCATATTTAATCTTATCTATTCATTATATAATCAACGTTTTATAATTTAGAATTATTTTTTACCTAAATTATACTAATTTATTTAAAAACAAGATCATAAATCATGCGGTCATTACTCAACGTTGATTTGTAACGAGTGGTTAGAATAAAGTATTGGCAAAGTTTGCCATACAAAAAAGAAAGACAGAGGATACGAATCCGACGGCGAGGGGGCAACGAGGAACCATTAAAGATTTGTCGCCAGAGGAATATTGATCCTATGGGACAATGGGAAGGCCGCCGCGCACGGAACCGAAATGCACCGTCGCACCGATCCGGCGGACGGTGCGCGCCGCAGCTCTCCAATTGGGTTTTGCTCGTTGGCGATTGATCAATAGCGGGCAAAAAGGCCTGGTTGAAGAGGATATTTGCGCCCTCTGACTTTGCTAGAGTTGGTCGAGGATACTAAGGTCAGCTCTCTCCCCCCACCTGTAATTCGGCTTGTGTGGAGGCCCCACACTTTGCTGAAAATTTCTAATAACCATGCATGCAACGGTAGCAGGTACGCCCATGCTCCCTAAGGTTAACAAATCTAGCACTCTAAGGCCCGTTTGGAACGTGGAAAACTTTCCTATTTCTACGTATTTTTTCCTTTGAAATTGAATTAATTTATGTAAAATTTCTTCTTTCCAAACGGGGCATAAACAATCATCTATACTACTACTGCCAAGGAGAGTTAAAGGTCTGAGTCTAACCAAGCCGTAAACCGAAATGTTAGCTCTTCTTTAGAATGAAGAATTTTTTTCCTATTTTTATATTTTTTATGAAATTAAACTGATTTTTATGAAATTATTGTGCAATTTCTATAAAAATCCTACAATCCAAGACCTTAATACAGGGCAAATTTTAAAATAGACCCAAATAAGTGTGGATCGTTCATTTATACTAATCTCAAGGTTTAAATTGTTCTTTTAAAAGTTCTTCAATAGTTATTAATTTTTGCATAATTTAATTTGAAAAGTAATTAGTAAATTTTGATAAGTGATGGTAATCAGGGATATGTTTACTTATATAAATCAATAGCTGAGATCGAATTTCTGCCTTATCTTTTAAAAGGTGAAACAACATTATTTGTATACTCCCTCTGTTTCTAAATTATTGACACGATTGACTTCAGACATTAATTTTAAACATTCATGTTATTCAAAAAAGTTTGATGAATATTGTATATTTTATTATAATTTGATTTATTATCAAAGTAGTTAGAACTAGGAATTATAATTTTACACATTTGAATTAATTTTTTGAATAAAACAAATGATCAAAATTGATATATGAAGTTAATGGTGCCAATAATTTAGAAACGGAGGGAGTATTTTAAAAGAACTCTAATACAGTGAGCAATACAACCAGACCTGCTGCTTGCCACCACAGGGGACATTGCACCATTTGGTACGTACGTTGTGAATCTACAAAAAAGCACTTAGGTTGCCGCAATTGCGAAACATTACCTTGGAAACCTCTGTCACGAAAGCATTGACTTGATCTTTCTTGGAATATATACACAAAAGATTTCTAACAGCTAGCTGATGGGCAATACTTATATAAAAAGAAGAACATGCATGGATATAAGATTCTAGTGAACCAAATTGGCTTGCTGCAAACTGGCAAATATAAGAATCATTGAGCGTACGGATGGCAACCCGACTATTCTCGCCGTGTCCGGCCCCGCGGACAACGGGTGCTTATCAGAGCGTGGAAGATTCTCCGTTTGACTTTGGGATCTTGCATCACCTCCTGGCCTTTTGCTAGGGGCAAGCATCACAGAATGCGTAATTTATTTCATATGCCGTGTCGAAATACTCAAAGCGTTTAGTCGGGAAAAAAAATACTCAAAGTGCTTGGGATTCGTTAGTAGTACTCCACTCTTCTGGTTATTAACAGTTGATGCTGGCAATTACTCATACAAATTTGCATAAATCAACATCAACAATTAAAAACCACCCGTAGAGTAGTTCGTATGGGACACACCTGAAGCCTCCGAGATATATAGTGTTTGCGTGTGTTCATGTCCATGTTCGCACGCAGAGGTCTGCTACCGTTTTACTTGGCCAGAGTTCATGAGTGCAATCGATGGATCAAACATTTCCTTCAGCTTGAGTTCATGGGTGTCAAGGCTCATTCAAATTCACACCCAGTGTGTGTTATATTACATCACACCCTAGTGTGTTATATTACATCACACCCTAGTTGCAGGGCTACAAATAGTTTAATTAGATCATAATAACGACTCTTCGTCATAAAATGTATCAAAAATTAAAACTTGCTCCCTCTGTTTTTTATTTGTTGATGTTCAGACAGGAATCAACAGGTCATTTTTAGCTCATTTGCTTTGTCTGGAACATCAATAATTGTAGACCGGAGGTAGTAGTATATTTTATGGCCACATATTGATTTTGTGATTTGACTTAATTGTTTACGATCATGTGATAGTGTGTGACTTATTATATCACACCAGGTATTCTACACTTGGATCAAATGGTCAGTAATTTTGCCTTTTAGTAATTTCTTTAATTCAGTAATTTGGATCCGGATGTAGAATAAGATATTAATTCTACCCCCATGGTGTACAATAGAACTATATATTCACGGCTTGGATGTACAAAATATACTTGGGTACCCAATATACTTCCTCTTTGTTCACTTTTATTTGTCATTCTAACTGGGTGTATAAATTAAGAAAAATTAAAAAAAAGGTATGATGCATAGAAAATAAGGAGAGGTGTAGAGATAGATACTCCCTCCGTTCTTAAATTGATGCCACCGTTGACTTTTAATTTTAACTTTAACCTTTCGTCTTATTCAAAAAGTTTTGATAAAAAGTATATATTTTGTTATAATTTGATTAATCATTAGAGTTATTTGAATCACAACTTAAAATTTTACATATTTGAACTAATTTTTTTAATAGAGTAAATTTCACAAAACTACATATATTTTGTCAATATTATCGTAAAACTACAAATTTAAGTCATACTTTCAAAAGGCTGCATATTTTGTATCTAATTTATCATAAAACTATAAGTTTTGTATCTAAATTATCATAAAACTACAGATTTTATGTTCAATTTATCACAAAACTACAGATTTTATTCATATGTTGCTGAAACTACTGTAGCAAATATGTAGTTTTCTGAAACTATGGTTTAAATCTGTAGTTTTTTGATAATATAGATAAAATACCTGTAGTTTTGTGAAATTTACTCTTTTGAATAAGATGAAAGGTCAAAGTTGAAATTAAAAGTCAACGACGACATCAATTTAAGAACGGAGAGAGAATGTTACAAGAAGAGAAAAGGTTGTATTGAGAAGAGATAAATATGTAGTGGGAAGTGAATGTGACATTTAAAAGTGAACGGAGGGAGTCTCTTGTTTAGTGGTAGAAAAAGAAAGAAGAGAGAAAACACGGTCCGTGTCTTCATCAAGGTTTAGGGTGAGGATTGAGACATTTGTTGGCACCCATGGATCTCTAAAGTTGAATAAAGTAAAACATGCAATCTTTATAGAAAGTTTATCTACTTTTTCCTTTTTTCCAACTAGAAAAATATCTATGGATAACCAAGGACCGCACCGCTACTCCAGTCCAGGTCCACCCAAGGGACATGAAAAATGGAGAAACTGATAGTGCTGTTGTATAGGAGTACTTTGGAACTTGGAACAACAAAACTTGAGAATACATCCGTTCCCCGGCGCTTACAACTGCCAGTGGAAACTCCCTGCACTTCAAAGTCAACCCCACGTCTCAACACAGAAGATACAACCCTCGGCGCATTGCAGTCGGGTCTTTCATAAGACAAGCTGCGCCCACACACACACAGGTATAGGACGTGGTAGTTTACAAGTTACTATAAGCAAGGGTGCACTTTGCACTTTCACGCGTGGATCGGCGAGGCATCGACAGGAACCGTGTGCTTGGTCACCGCTCTCCTTCCAGCCTCCTGCCCACAGTTCTCCGCGAACCTTATGCTCGCCATGTTCAACCCCTTCTCGCGCTCCTGGGCCGTCCACTCCTGGCTGTAGTATTCCTCCGCCGTCGCCCCCGGGCGCGGTCCCATGAACATGCCACCCCACTGCGGGAAGTAGATGAGCGCCACGGGCAGCGTGCACGCGATGATCATGATCCCCATGTAAAGGATCCCCGTCTGGGTCGGGTACTTGGAGCCGCTGAAGAAGATGAACTGGGTCAGCACGGCGCACGCGCTGCCACCGGCGCCCGTCATGCCATTGACGACTCCCAGCGACCTGCGCGAGACGAACGGCACCACGCCGAAGACGAGGCCCTCGGCGGCCTGGACGAACAGGGAGAAGAGGATCATGACGCCCACGGACGCTCCGAATGAGTTGTCGACGAGTCCAAGCACAATGCACAGGACACCCTCGAAGGTCTGGAAGGCCCACAGTCCCCACAGCCTGCCGCGCATGCCGTAACGCTTGGACATCCCGTCGGAGATGAACCCGCCCACGGGACGGGAGAAGAGTTTGACCAACCCGAAGCAAGCGGCCACGAGCCCGGCCGTGCGGAGGCTGACGCCGAAGCGGTCGAAGAAGTATTGCGCGGCGATATTGTCAACAGTCAACTCCACGCCGAAGCAGTAGC
The DNA here is from genome assembly GCA_001602275.1 of Zoysia japonica. Classification (NCBI taxonomy): domain Eukaryota; kingdom Viridiplantae; phylum Streptophyta; class Magnoliopsida; order Poales; family Poaceae; genus Zoysia; species Zoysia japonica. Next base: position 1,617,751 of record BCLF01000029.1, on the reverse strand, counting down.
CGTAGGTGAGAGCCAGGATCCAGCTGCGGTAGTTGCCCAGCCCGTAACGAAGCACGGTGGTCGCTTTGGCCTTGTGCATCTCCCCGCTCTTCTGCAGCTTACGGTAGTTCCCTCCGGGCATGTCCTGCCCGAGCGCCAGCACCGCCATGGCCGAAAACGTCTGCATCAACCCGGGGATGAAGAAAGCGAGGCGTCTTGACGATGACCTCGTACACCAGCGGCATGAGGAGCTGCACGACGCCACCGCCGAGGTTTCCCCAGCCGCCGGCGTACCCGTTCGCCAGGCCCACCGTGTTAGAAGAGAACATGGAACTCATCCAGAACTGCGTGGACACGAAGGACGCCAGCGCTACGCCTGTGAAGAACCGGCAGAGCAGGAACCCCATGGCGGAGTTCATGATCGCCGAGCAGTAAACCGCCGGCGTCGTGAGCAGGATGACCGACGCGGACGCCAGGCGGGGGCCTACGAGGTCGCACGCCGTGCCCATGGCCAGACGCGCGAAGACCGCGCCCGCCACGGACGTGACGCCGGCGTTGCCGATGTCCGCGGCTGTGAGCCCGAGCGTGTCGCGGAGGAGGGGCAGCGGCGGCGGCGCCGCGAAGGTCGAGAGGAAACAGCAGAAGAAGGAGAACCAGGCCGTCTGGAAGCAGAGCATGTGCGGCCTCGCGAAGGAGAAGAGCCAGAACTCTCGGTGGCCTTGCTGTCCGAGTCCACCGGCATCCTGAACCGCGGCTTGGTGGTCGCCGCCTCGGCGCCCTCCACCTCCATCGCCGCCGGCTTGGTTTGCTCGTCAGCCATCTGACCGCCGGCGTGTGTGTCTCGCTCCCCTCCCTGAGGACCCTGACTTAAGACTTCCTGTCGACACTGGAAGTGGCTGCTTGCTTGCAGGCTGGAGTCCCCGCGTCTAGTTTATATAGCGCGACGGCAGCGAGGAGCGCGCGCAGCGCAGGTGGCCAGCCGGGGCACATGATGGTTGGAGACGGCGAGGGGGCAATGAGGAAGTTAATTACGTTAGAAACCAGAGGAGGGTTGATCTTACGGGACCATCGAAGGCCGCCGCGCACGGAACAGAAATGTTCCGTCGCACCGTGCTGGCGGATGGGGCGCGTCGCTGGCTCGCTCCTCACCAATGACAGGAGTTTCAAATGTTGTCGATCTAGCCATGATACCGAGCCAGATGCGCCTGGTTGGAGGAGAGAGAGGACACGCCCTCTGACTTTGTTAGAGCACGTCAGCTCCTGCTCCCTTGCCCCTGCATTTAGAACTGGTTTCTTCGACGTTCGTCAGAGGGACAGCCCACATAGATAAGAAGTACATCCTCCATTTCTAAATTAATGGTATCATTGACTTTAACATCAATATTGATTATTTATTTTATTTAAATTTTTAATTAAATATTATATTATTTATTTTACATTAAAGATATTTAAACTCAATTTATAATTTTATATATTTTAACTAATTTTTAATAAAATAAATGGTCAAAATTGATGTTAAAAGTCAATGACGACAATAATTTAAAAATAGAGAGAGCAAAGGATATACTCAGTTGATGATCATGCATTTGCTTAATTATTGGATACCCAGGTCGTCAGCATGACTAGGTGTAGTACCCTAAACAGTCTGTCACTAACAAATTAACAATGGAATAAAGATGAGATTACCATAAATTTTGTAGTAGTGCAATTACTAATAGAAAGCTTGCTGTTTTACCCCACTTTGGACATTGCACCATCGACGATCTCTGTCCTATGATAAATTAAGCTTACCGGAAAGTACATTTCCTTGGGACCTTTGCCACGAAAGCATTGACTTGATATTCTTGGGATCGATATAAACAAAAGAACACCGCAAGTTAAATAAGTACAATGATGTGTCAATCAAACATGCAAGTTTACCGGATTTTTATTGTATGCACTGTACCGAGCTGTTTTTTGTTGCTGCAACTAGCAAATTTATATAAGAATCTTGTGTGCGTACGTATGGCACGGAGAGCAACCCAAGTAATTCTTGTGTATGTCGAACCCCCGCGGACAGTGGATCCTCGTCAGCGCGTGATCCTACTGGCGTGGCTGATGATTCTACATCTGACCTTGGGGGATCTTGCATCACCTCTGGCTGATGGCCTTTTGCTAGCTAGGGGGCAAAATCAAGCAACAAAACCTGCATATTTTAGTTCATTCATACGGCCCTTCCAAAAACGCTGAAATGGATTTGGATTCGTGGTTGGCATCAGCTGTTGGTACCGGACATACACATGAAATGAAGCCTGCCAATCAAATGACGCGCAGAACGCGTGTGTCCATATGTCGGCATGTGCCATGGTTTTATCTGGCTAGCTGAGTAGATGATCGAGAGCAATCGATCAACGGATCAAGCAACTCTTACAGATACATCCTTGGCATATATGTTGCTCATCTTCCCTTTCATAAAAATTGATATATGATCGATGTACGATCTCTTAGTAGGAACACAAAGACGTGCCGACATGTCGATGAACATGAACATGAGCCAGGGAAAAAGAATGGCAGTCATTATCTTGGCACCTGACCGTTTATGAAGAGACAAGCATAAATGAGTCCACATTCATGGATTAATTATGCACAGATGGGGGTAGCTAATGGCAACATAATCCTGACAGAATGTCAAACCCTTCCGATGATAGTTTGTTGAAATGAATCCCATTGGTTGGTACTTTATGGACTTCCGATGATAGTTTATGGATGAAATCAGACGTATACTTGTTGCACTTTTCTATCCTTTTTATTTCTCTGATACAAACCTGGAAAGTGCTAGCTCTTGAATTCACCTAAAAGGTGTCTCAAAAAACAATTCACCTAAAAGGCATGTTTACTCAAGAAAATTCAAGTTGATATGAGGGGTTAAAGAACCTCCTCACCGGCAAGCCATTGGCATGTTTGACGCCCAGATATAGCCGCTTAGAGCAACTTCAATAGATACCTAAATCGAGTATCTAAACATTACTTTAGGTACTTAAGTAATAAACAACAATCCAACAGATATCTATATCAATATCTAAAATTTAGCTATCCCCATCTCCACCAAATCCAGTACCTATATATAAGAATGCTTTAGGTCTACCGGTGTGTATTTTGCTATTTAGATATCTATTGGAGTTAGGAACTTTTTTACCTACCCATATTGATTTTGCGACTACTTAAATATTGATTTAGGTATTCAAATTTTAGATATCTATTGAAGTTGCTCTTAATTCATATCAAAGAAATATATGGTAGTTGATCAAAATATGAATTCAAGGCAATTAGCAACACATGTTGGTGCTACTGTTTTCACTAGAGGCGTATACAATGAAAGTTTCACAAATATATCTAGGCCCCTTTTGGAACACGGGAGTTTTTTTTTTCCCATTTTATGTTATTTTTTTATGAAATTGAACTAAATCACGTAAGACTCATGTGTGATTTTTGTGAAATTCCTATGTTCCAAACGGGGACCTACGGCCTAGTAGGAATGTAGGTTGTTCTTTTTCACAAATTTGTTTGACTAGTAGATCTGAGGCGTGTCACATAGAAAGATTGTAGTATGATACGTAATGCGCCCTTCACAAGTACAACAAATTGACAATTGCTTTTATAGATCACAGGCCCCGTAACTTGTTTACGGGGTGCACAATATGTCACACGTACAACTTGACAACTGCTCCGTATATACTCTTTTCGTTTCCTTTTTCTTTTTCTTTTTTCTTCTCTATCTCCTCTACTTTTTAAAAAACACACTTTTTCTTTTCTACAGGTAAAATGTGAGATGGTTAGACTACGTGCACATAGAAAATGCATTTAAAATTATCTTTTTTTACAAATCTGACAGATAAAATCTCTCCACAAACATCTCTTGCAAATCAAATAGATGAACTCTTCAGATCTCTAAGATATTGGGCCCACACGTACCAGTTAACCAAAACACAATTATGAGATCCCACAAGGAAAGTTGTTAGAAAACAAAACAAATTTATTTTAATATTAATATATTATTTCTTAAGTTAATATTTTTTAAACCGTAGCCATTAGCACGAACATTAGACTAGTTTCTTTAAAGAGATAATTCTACTCCCTCTGCTCAAACATAAACTGAAGTCATCAAATTCACCGTAGGCATGGTTTTGCCGTAGGCGGTAGCTAGTACGTAGTGCCGCATTCTTTGTATTACTTCATGTTACTATTGCCTTGCTTCAATGATTAACTAAATATTATATGGGTATATTACCGTACACAATTTGACATAACCCGAAAAAAGTTGCCTTACTTACGTGATCAATGATTAATTAAATTCGATGCGGTTGTTACCGTACAACTTGACATACGGAGAAGAAAAATGAACTAGGAGAGAGATTTTTAGTCCACATGTTTCAGTTTTGACATACCGTGCACCCTTTAAACGAGCTGAATGGCCAATTTAAGCATCCGTCTCGTTTTTCCTTTTTTTGACTTATTTGCACCGTCTCGATCGCAAAATGTTGTATGAATGATGCAACTTGCTCTACATGTGTTCTAGTCATCAGAATGGCTATTTTTTAAAAACCTTTAGCCATTTGGAGTTGCTCTATGACGTGCTTTGGAATAAATGCATAAGTAATACTGTATTACATAAAATTTAAATGTCATTATCTATAGAGAGAATTTCTTATTTGGCTTAAAAAAATCACCGCTTTTTTTCTTGGCCTTTTTTTTTTAATTTCTCTATCCCAACAAAATTTCATCATTCATTTTTTTCTTAGCACTTTCGTTAGTTAAGACCACTAACGATGTTAAGTTAGGAGTGAAATGACTATTTTACCTCTCTCAAACCACAAGTTCAACTTGTATTTGTGACAATTTGATGGTGTACTATTTTTCAAAATAAAACCGTAACATTGTTATTTTTTAAGGTACACTATATTTTAATTAAGACATGAAACCATGATAGTGTTAATTTTTTAACAAATTAAAACTGAAATTGTGGTGGTTCATTTTATGGGAACGGTAAAATGGTCATTTGACCTCATATTTAACACCGTTAGAGATCTAAACTAATGAAAGAGACAAGAAAAGAATGAAAGATGAAATTCTGTCTAAAAAGAGGCAGGAAGCGATGACTTTTTTAGCCAAAAACGGAGTTTTCTCTTATCTATATGTATTGCCTTTAAGGTTTTTCTTTGATCAGTGACAGCAAAAGCGCTAGCTAATAAAAAAGAATTACATGAAGCGAGAAAAACCTTAAGAACTAGCAGCTCTGTTACTTGCTGGATGTATTGATGAAGTTTGTTTCGTTGTTCGCTGCTGCCCTGTGAGAAGGAATCGATAAGAGTAGAGTCGCCTTTTGTTTAGTCACCAGGCCCCAGGCATGCATGATTCAACTAGTTTAGTCGAAACCTCATAGACATGCTCCTCTTTTTTTAATTGATTTTGCTGTTGACTTTTAAATTCAACTTTGATCATTCGTTTTATTTAATTTTTTTTGATAAATTTCATATAATTTGATTTATTATTAGAGTTATTTGAATCACAACTTAAAATTTTACACATTCGAACAAATTTTTTGAATAAGACGAATGGTCAAAGTTGAATTTAAAAGTCAACGGTGACATGAATTAAAGAACAGAGAGAGTATCATGTAATCCATCTGCAGTCCAATTAAGCAGCAAGAGAAGAACATAATTTATGGATTGGAATAATGTGACATGTTGATGGCTTTGATATCAATGATCGATTCATCCTTGTACCACGGCTGCGGTGGCGGCTATATGTTGCGACGACAGATCGGCAACAAGAAGCTGGTGCAACGCGGACCGCGGGATGTGCTGCTCGTCCGACGGAGTCAACGTGCACTCGATCGGAGCCCCAGCGCCGCAACGCATAGAGGCAGTGCTCCATGTTAGATTCTTTCCAAAACCGAGAAATTCATATGATCCTGATAGAAAAATGGACAAAACAGTCCCATGCATTCGATCAGTGTACGGTAGATCCTAAACATTTTTTAAAAATTTGACGCGGAATATAGTAGCTGTTAAACATATGTACGAACATTCATTCGATCAGTGTACCTACAGATGATGATGCGCCCAATTATGACTTGGATAAGGATAGAGGATGCCACTCTGCTGGTTGAGTCACGGAACATGGGGAACAGATAGAGCGTATCGGGGCCAGCAGGGAGGCTACTCCATGGTCAGGTCAGCGAGTTAGGAGCTGACACTTCCTGAATCGCACTCCACTCAAGACTCACATGCATGGATACAACTATCTCATTGGGCTGTGGAATTCCTCCTTGCCCTACATGAGATCCTGCCCAGCCAACCGCCACCATTCGGTTGCGAAATTCCTCCTTCCCCTACTTGAGCTCCTGCCCAGCCAACCGTATGATCATTTGATTTAAACATCTTTTTCTCGGTTATGCACATAGCTAATCTCAAAACCATGTATCATTTCGTTTGATACTTGTTACTATGATAAGAATTTAGTTCAAAATGAACTATACATTTTTTGTCATAACAACTGTCGGGTCATATACCTCGGGTACGGTATACGGCCTACCTACGACGATCGGCTCATGTTTTTTGTGGGCCAGAAAAAAATTCTTGCAAGTTTCCGCCAAGCCCAACCCAGAGAGTCGGGCATGTCCGAAGATAGAAGCCACCCGACCCCCGTGGGTCAAGGGCTACGTAACGACAAAGCTTAGCCGTCCGACGATTAATTAACCGACTTACTTTTTCGATCTCAGAGTCGGACGACCAACCCGCGACAGGCGTCTGCTTAGTGCAAAGATTTCTGACACTGTATAAAGGAGGCAGAGAGATAAAGCAAACAGTAAAGCAATCTTTGTCTCTCGACGCTGGACAAAAGGTGACCGAAAAATGCTGACAAGAACAGCTGGCATCAGAGGACCGTCAGGCGTCAGGGGATTGCCACAGGATCATTCTCGAAGATGCTGATGGCCTCACTCGTTAGAGTAAGCCCAATTTCGTAGGCGCTAAATTTAGTTGCGGCCCCCACCCGTCAGAGAGCCGCTCGTCTCACCTCACTTTGTAATCTCGGTCCGACCCCTATATAAGGCCCGTTGGGACCCCCGTACGATAGCTTCAACAAGTTCACGTAGCTTCGATACATATCCATGTAGGAGCGCTGGGGATTGCTCGTGTGAGAGCCCTTTCACCATTGTAAACCTCTCGATCATATACGAGTTCATCATTTTTGATCTTTGAACGTAGGGTATTACACTGTTGAGGTGACCTGAACCAGGTTAAGTTCTTGAGTTCTTCATGGATTAGATCGTATCGGCAAGGAAAAAGCGCATTGTACCCTCTCCGTTCGTATAAATTCGTACCGTGTGCCGGTGAATAAAACACCTATAACAACAATTTTACAAAAAAGAGTAGACTGTTTTGCATCTGAACACAACACGCAGGTGCCGGTGGTTTTGAGAACCGAGCGGTGGCTCGGTTGGCTAGCGCAGCCGGTTAGCACCCAGCCCGCCCGAGTTCGATTTTTTTATGCGCACTTGGGTGTTTCAGCCTGAGATTTATTTCCATTTAATTTGCAGTTGATGCCTCTCAATGCATGGTCCGAATTTGTACATAAGATGTGTAGGTGTGTTGTAGTGTAAGTGTGTGAGTTCATATAAAGATAGATATTATAATTGTATTTAATAGGAAGAGGTGAAATAAAAAAGTGTCGGTGATTTTCTATTTACAAATTTTTTCGTCTAACTGCATGCACAAATTTAAATAAATAACGCAAAACAAATTCTAGGGTGGAACGGCCTACGATCAAGCCTAACCAACCAGCACCGGCAAAAGAATTCACGGCCAGTTTTCGTTTCCAGTAAAACCCGTCTCCCTTACCACCCCCATTTGACCGGTTTCTTCTGCCTCCGACGCAAGCAACTTTCGTTTGTAGCCTCACATATGATCTTTTCCATTTTCGCTAGCTAGCTCATTAATTCGATCGACACTTAGGGTGAATCGATGTTCCGACACATCAGCGCTCTGATCCTCGCCGCCGCCTTGACGGCGGCATGGAGCTGCGGTGTCGACGCCCGCGTGGTCCATCCCGTCCTCAGCGCAAGCGCCGCTGGCGATGACGCCGGTCGTCGTTTGTTCGGCCTCGTGCCCTGCACTGAATGCGTAGCCCTATGCCAACAGGTAGTAGCTATTAGCACACATAGATGTATATATGAATTGCAGCACATACGGATCAAACTTCGTATATGAATATTGCGCGCATGCATGACGTAAGTACGTGCGCACAGGTTCACTACAAAACGCTGTGCTCGACGATGACGACGCTGCCCGGGGTGACGACGCCGCTGCAGCTGCTGGACACGGCCCTCCGCATCACGACGATGAAGGCGGCGATGGCGCAGATGAAGCTGGACAACGTGATCAGGTCGTCGGGCGGGCAGGGCACGGCGATGGAATCGTCGCTGGAGTCGTGCAAGGAGAGCTACGCGTCGCTGGTGGACTCGCTGGAGAGCACGCGGAAGACGCTCGGCAGCGGCGGCAGCAACGCCGACGTCATGTCGGAGCTGTCGGCGGCGGGAACCTTCTCCACCGACTGCGACGACATCTTCGACGAGCGGCCGGAGCTCCACTCGCCCATACCCGGGGCGCAGCGCCACGTCAGCCGCCTCGTCAGCAACTGCCTCGACCTGGCAGCAACCATCAAGGAGCGGCAGCCATAGACAACGGACAAGGTCACAAGGACCCTGTGGCCTGTGCCCTTTTCTTTTTTGCAAGTATGCTGCATGTAATGTATACGTGTCTGCTAGTGTACGAAGAATCTTCTTTATAGTAAGCTAGAAAATCTGCACGACAATAACCGCATTTTTCGTGTATGTTTTTGTTGTACACCTCTAGTTGAAGCAGTATATTTTAAATTTATTATTTAACAAATAGAAGTATAGTTGACTTGAGACAAAGTTCTATAAACATATACTCCGGTGTTAAAAAAAAGTTGTTGATATGATATTCAAAGGATAAGTATGACCCTTTTTATCTATAAAATATTTAATAAAAAGTAACATCGGTACACTTTTAAAAAAATATTTTTAAAACAAATTATTTCTAATTTTGTAAACTAATAAATTTAAAATTATTTTTAATTTATATTGACAATGTTTGATTAAAACATTGCGTTCAAAGCTACTATTTTTTTGACCGAAGTTGTAAGCGGAAAAAAGATTGAATCTTAGTTCTCATAGTAATGAAGCATTTTTAGAAGATAAAACAATTTAAATTATCTAAATATACATTTTTATTACATATAAAGGTCTTTAATTGTAGTATATGCTTGCAAGACGTAGAAGTAGAATAAATTTATAAGAACTTCTCTTATATCTTTTGAAATAGTTCTGTTGATTCTATAGAAAAATAAATTTGATTTAACAAAACAGTTATAGTTAATTTTTTATATTTATGCCATTGTCTATTTGTACTATCATATACTCTCTTCATTTCTAAATTATTGTTTACGGTTGATTTTTAATATTATCTTTGACTATTCAACTTATCTAAAAAATTAATTCAAATATATAAAATTTTTTAAGTTGGGATTCAAATAACTTTAATGATAAAGCAAATTATAATATATAAAATTTATAAAAAATTAAATATGACCATAATCAAAATTTATGTTAAAACTGAAAAAGCTAGGACGATGGCACGGCCGTTTATGCCCCTGCTCTCGTCGAGTAGAAGCACGCTCCTACATTGACCAGGGCTACATTAACCGGGGAAAAGATTTTTTTCTTTTTCTTAATAGACGGTTAATATTTTTTAGAGTGACGTGGTGTAACGAGGGTTGAGAGAACGCTTGCGCTTTAATATATAAAGATTAGGTGCCTTAATTTGGGTCTGGTAGAGAACAAAAGGTTAATTGTAGTTGAGAGGGTAATCTTCTAAGCAAGGATGTTGGACGGGCCTGACAGAGGTCCCTATACATACTCCATATGATCAAAAGCAAGTTACATTTGTTTGAATGCAGATTCAGTTCTCTATAATTCAAACTTTGTTTTTTCGCGAGTATTTAGATCATGTTTTTGCAATCAGATTGTCTTTCGTTTAGTATTCCGGCCGTAGAGGAGAGCAACGTGTACTAACCTATTAAGAGAATGCATTCAGCACCTTAAGACGCCGCGGTGGAGGTGCCTGCTGGGCGAACACTCATTTCTTTCGTATTTATTTTTATATTAAAATATGTAATAAAAAAACTAATATACGTATTAGGAACTGTTCTTTTTTCGTCTGATATTTTTTTGACGCAAAAGATTAGCTCATTTTTTAAACTAAACTTTTTTTCTAACGTCATAAAAACGTTAAGACATGGACTGCAGTACATAGATGGTCATGTTGAGCAGGGCGGTAGGCATTGCATTTCTCCGGCAGAGGCGGCCGATTATCGATCCACGTAATGTTACTTGGCACTAGAGGATGACAGCCCCCACTGAGGACTTAGCCCATTGTGTCAATAAAGTCAATATCACGAACATCTCTAAATAAGGCTTCAAGCCCATTTTTTTTTCTTTTCCCACGCGGCATGGCAACTATCAGGCAAGACAGTTTCAAACCGAACATGACTACCCATGACGACACAAGTGCTTCATTGATCTCAAATCAGCTCAGGAATTTCGTGTAGTACAAAAAACGACAACAAATACAAGGTGCACCCAGTAATAAATCAATAATGATACAAGTGAACTGAAGATTGAATGTTTTCTTTTTCAAAAACTATAATTGATGGGGAACTTACAGTAACGATGGTAAGGCAAGCCTAACAAGATGCACATGCCACAAGGGGGAAAAAGAAGCACCTCGCATGGTAGAGCTATTCAGGAGACAGACTCCATTCTAACGCCCCAGTGCCAACTACTGGCTATGTATCAAGCAAAATCTTCAGTCTTGCAGAGTCATCAATGTCTTCCAGCAGCCAGGAAAGAAAGAACTCATATAAGTCTCAACTCATATTCACCAGCCATTGTGATGTATCTCACCCAGGGAAGCGCCTGATAACCACTCTTTTCAATTATCTTCAGATACCGAACCTTCAAAAACAAAAAATACAAAATTGAGCCCTTAAACTGAATGAAGTTGACGGGGAAACCATTCATTCTTCATAAATATTTGCAGCAACAGTACCTGGATGCCCGATACTGTGAAATATGGTATCTCAAATTTCACTCGTATTGGTGCCTTCTTTTCAGGTACTGCATCTTCCGCTGTTATGCTAGGAAGACTAAACTCTGCCCTGCACATGTATTCCTAGAACAAAAGCTCCAATAAATTAGCACAGCACATGGTAGCAAATGAACATAAATCGAAGGACCAATTATAGTTACCTTGCCCCCAGGAAATGATTTTACTTTCCAGACCATTGCATCTCTCTCAGGTGCGTATGAAGCTGAGCCCATTGAAGTTCTTATGTTTGGGTTTGTGGCGTCTAAAGGAACGGGCACCTCAATTTCAACATTTGTTGCTGTGCTGAAAACGAAAAAATAAATCCATTCTTTAAGAAAGATCATTCTAGTAATATAAGAATTATTCTTGTTGTAAAATCACTCACCTCCTTTCCTTGAACTGACTCCTTGCCTTCACCATGAGTTCTATACGACTTCTAGAATGCTTTTCAATTTGTGCTTCCACCCAGATAAGAGGTTTCACCTAAAAGACATAAGTGAAGACACACATGTTGAGAAGGAGAACTAAAAGAAGCATCTCAGATGTCTATTTGCCTAAAATACATAGTTGCAGGAAGAGAACCTGGGTGCTAAGCCTGTATGTCATTAGGTCAAAAGATCCATCGGGAGGTATAAAAGATATAGTCCTATCATTCTCAAATCTAGCCAAACGTACACACCTGACAAGAAAAGGAAAATGGTCATACCCAAGAAGTGAGCAGACACTTGGTGAAGAAAAGAGCAATATTGTTTTCTTACTGATGGAATTTGATATCATCAAGGTCTATAGCCTTTCCTTTGGTTGCTCGCCCTTGAGCCTCCAAAAGAACTCTATCATTCAACCCAAGTTTACACTCTGGCATTCCACTGTTTCAAAACATTTTGTTATTAGAGTTCAGATGAGTAATCTGTATGCAAGATGGCAAACATATCTAGATAGTGTGACCACATGAAATTATTAACTTGAAGCAATATTAATAGAATGTCTTTCAATATTAGGAGGTGGCATACATCAAATTCTTAAAATCAACAAAGCACTCATGTTCTTACATCACACTACAGATTTGCAACATTTCAGAACAGAAAACACAACCAACATCTTTGAACTAATGTCACGTGAATAAGAAATTTGTGCAGCACCAATGCTAGGGGCATAAACAATGTGTTGCTGCACCTTTGGTTTCATCTCACTATGAGGTTGACTACAAATCATTCTGTCTGAATGTCTGAACTAAAAAAATACAGACATTATAGGCCATGTTTCCCAGAAATAAGCAGAAATTGTGCCAAACGGAAAACTTATTTCACAGCTTATTAGTTCAGCAGCTTCTCAGAATGATCTAAAAAACAGATTATTCTTCAGCAGCTTTTTCATCAGTTGTTCAAATAAGCTGCTTTTTTAACGAGTTCCAGCTGTGTCAAACAAGGCCATAGAACTCAACTAGTGCAGTAGGCTCAAATCTTGGTACCACAATTAAACTCTTTCAATTTGTATTGTTAGATAACTGTGATTAAACTGATCAAATTTTCTACCTTAATTAACTAGCTTTTCCATTATGTACAGTGCCTCCTCCAGTATTCAATAAATAGGATTAACCAACAAAACAAGTGAAATTATAGTCCCTAGATCACAATATATCTCCAAGTCCAAGATAACAGTGAAAAGTGACATTTGCATCTTAAATAAACTTGAGAATCTAGCACGTGCCAAATACAGCCGTGCGGGAGTGATAGACATGGCAGTGAAACATTGCACTTGAGTGGTTCAAAATGTGAACAAAATAGTTGCATAGGTGAACAAATACAACCATGCTGGAGTGATAGACATGAAAGAGAAACATTACATTTGAGTGGTTTGAATGGAATAGTTGCACAGTTGAACAATATAGATACATTCATCATGATCTATATGAACTAATGCAAACCATATCAATTGATTTAAGTGGAACAAAATCATATGTAGTTTTTAACCAGAACAACATGAAGAGTCTTCAAGACTAGGAATTGCATGAGTTCAAAAGCAAAAATAAATAAATCAACTATATTACAAAAATACAATATCCAGCATGATATCTGTTAACCCCAGCATATTTCTGCCAACAATATGCCAAAATGAGCAACGAAATTTCTATAACTTGCAAAATAATTGACACTGCGAGCTTGCTAATGAACTGATCACTGGTCTGATAAGTCTTCTTCACAGGCTAAAATAATACATTGGTCATTTTATTTAGTATGAGATGCCATGATCACCGTATTTACTTTCTAATTTAGCACTATGTCCCGTACTGAATGTCCTAACAGAAGAAACTAGTTCCATGTCTGACATTGCTAACTCACCTCAAATATGTCCGCATCTTCAGAGCCCCAACAACATCTGATCTCACAATCTGTCCATTGCTGTTAACTAGAATGTTAACGCTCTCCACTACATCCAAGAATACCTGCAGTGATATATATATATATTTGCTATTTGTCAATAGCCATCACAGAAATGAATGTACTTAAAAAGGAGGAATACCTCATTCTTCTTGTAGCGAATCCCCTCACTCCTCCATGACACGGCATTTGTAACAGCCATTGGCGGCCTCTGCGAGACCTCCATCCTGTACGCATCTGTCTTGATGAACTCACTCAAGATCTTCGCTTCCGTGTATTGTGGGTACCCAAAGTCCATCATCTCATCGAGCAACTCATACTACATGAGCAAAAGCAACGCCCCCTTGGGTCAAAAACACACAATTGAGCATCAAACACAAACAGATAGGTAGTGCTTGAGCATTTACTAACCACGACAACAAAGTTGTCCCTGAGTGACTCCTCCTCCAACTCCTCGAAGTAGTGCTTGAACACCTACACTCACACACAAACCCGGCATAAGCATTCCAGGCGCGACCTAGCATCTACATGTCTCGGCAAACATAGAGGGCAGAGCAAGTACATCGACCACGCGGTGGAGGAAGAGGAGGATGCTAGCGGCGTTGCAGTTCTGGCGGGAGGCTGTGAGGAGGAAAACATTGTTGTGCTGGATGAACATGTAGGTCACGCCGGCGTCGTCGTAGACCACCGGCGAGTGCGCTTCCGCATCGTCCTGCGCATTCCGTGGCAATTCAGCGCCAGATCTCAAGGGCACAGAGACAGGACAGCAGCGCGGGGCTCCCGTGGGTCGGTCGGTCGGTCGCTTACCTCCTTGTCGAGGAGCTTGGTGAAGAAACGCTCGGCCTGGAGCGCGGAGACGTCGCCGCGGTAGTCGCGCCAGACGAGGACGCGGCCCTTGATGTCCAGCAGGAACAGCGCCGAAACCGCGCCTGCCATGGGGGGCGGCGATCTCGCCCTCGCCCGCCGGATCTGGATCTGCGCGCACCTCTACCTGCTGCCGGCGTCGGCCATGCGACGTCTGGGAGGGGAGCGGTGTGTCAGATCTCGCCGGCGCGCCGCGGTGCGGTGTTTGGTTGGATCGGAGCTCGGCGCGAGGACCGGTGGGATCGGAAGGGGAAGGGGGCAGGATCCGGGCGGTTTTCCCACAAAGCGATGGCGCGGCGCCCTGGTGCTGTCCGACGTGGAGCTGCTCTTTGCACTGTAAGCATTTCGTCAAATCGCCAGATCTAGGTCTCGCGTGGATGAAAAAATTAACAAAAATTGGAACATTAGATCACAATCCAGATTTTTTAACTTCAAAAGTTACAGTCTAGTATAATCACCGAAAAATCAATTATTATTAGAAGTGCATATTCACGATGCATAAAATCATCAGGCACTTTGAGTGTGATTAGTTATCATCTCTACCGCAGTTGGTTCGGTTCTTCAGAACTAGACTTCCGTCAGCCTGCAACGTATTGGCTCCGGAGAAATGAGATTCATTTTTTTCTCGTGAGCCAAGTTAAACTTCACTCGCTGCTGCTTTTCGACCTATCTCGATGTAGGCTCCATCGAATCAATCAATGGTGCGCTGCATTCGAAGAATGAGGGTAAATGAGAAATGAGCTACCAATCACAGGAGCTTGCATCTCACCGGCCTGGCCGGTTCAAATTCAAGCATTTAATCAGCCTCTTTATCTATAGGATACCAAAAATAGTGATTTTGTTTATAGGCTACCATCAAACTCTATTTTGTTTCTTGGACACTATGAAATTTCAATATTTATCCAAAACACACTATAGTAGTAATATAAGATTGTATTAAATTTTTTTATTTACATCACAACTTAAAATTTGGCAAATATACAATATTGTATTCCTTGTCTATGTGTGTTTTATGGGGTTTTTTTTTATTTTGGTTGATTCCATAACTTTTTTTACGAAAACATTATTTACCGTAAATACAAAACTATGCAAACAACTAGATAAAAAATTATAGAAGATTTCATGTTTGAGGAATACAATTTTGTATCTTTGTGCTAAATTTCAAGTTGTATTGCATTTTATGCATTGACCTCAAAAACTTCAAAATAGTAGTGTACCATTTTAGTTGCAGTTATGTCTCTGTGCTAGGTCTATAGAAGATTCTCAAAGACATAAGTAGAACTAAATAATTTTTTAAAAAAATGAAGGTAACATCCACTCTTAATGGTGTAAATATGTGCACTTTTAGAAACGTACTAGTTCATTTTCTTATAAGTTTTTTTAGACCTCTTCTACGAACTCGGATGAGTTGCATACACACAGGCAACGCTAGCCAACCAACCCTCGCTCGGTTCTCCATTTTCTAACTTTATCATTCCTATTTTACACTCCTTTTCACTATCCAATCGGACCTACTCTCTCTGTCCTATAAAAAAATTATTTTTTGACTTTTAAACATCAAGATTGATCACTTATCTTATTCAAAAAATTTGTGAAAATATAATTTATTTTATTGTGAATTGTTTTATCATTAAAAATATTATAATCATGACTTATTTGTTTTTATATTTGCAAAAAAAATTGAATAAAATGAGTAGTCAAATGTGATTTCTAAAAATAAAAAAAAATGATCTTTCTACGAGACTGAGGCAGTACATGTGTATTCTAAAAAAAACGGACCTACATGTGCGTTCAAGTCCAGGGCCCATCTTCCTCTTCTTTTGAGTCCAGCCCGTCTCTCTGTCGGCCTTTCTAATGAACCCTGCCCTCTCTAATACTATAAGAAAGTCGAGGTGCAAAACTACCTACTGCGACAACACAATGATAGCATCTTCATCTCTGGGTGGTTGTCGTTTGTCAGGGACGAGATGCGAGCCTCTATAATTTTGCGTCGTCAGTTTGTCATTGTCGAACACATACCCGCACGGTACCGGCACGCCTCCCGTTCGTTGTACGCCACAAGCCAGCTCAGTTCTCAAAATCTGTCCTTACACCAGCAGCCGCTAGAAATAGCTAAGGGACTCTTTAGCAGAGCTCACAGCTTTTAAATTTTTTTATTCGCTACTAAATCTTCTATAAAGTAATTCTGATGGTTGAAAGTAATTATTTTTAATTCTCTATGAAGAGAATCGCTTCATATAATCAGAATTTACATAATTAGAATAAGCTATTTTTTCAACTTTCAGCCTTTAAAATTACTTCTTTTAAAAACAACGTTTGATAGAGCTCTCTTGATTCTGTGTGAAAATCAAAGAGTTAAGATAAGATATCTGCCAAAAGGGACCTAAATTTCATGGTAAGTAGCTACCACCATAGGAAAGGATCTGTCCTTACACTAGCAGCCAGAATCAAAGTAGCATCAAGGATAGAAGGCTCGTTCAGATGGACGGCACCAAATGACTTTCTCCTCGCTTTCACCACGGCTTGTAACGACAGCAGAAAAGTTCCACGGTATCCTTTCGATCACGTGTAGGCCACCATAATAATCATTCGAGAGCATGAGCATCACATTTACGCAAAAACAACAGGCAGTATATTGTATATCCCTGGTGCTAACCTCTAAATTGTTGGAAACAAAGGGCTGGACAATAACGGTGACGGCAGGAACTGCAATATGTTGGCGACACAATCTGGTTAACACGCCCTAGCACCCTGCTTTATGCCTTTATTTATTGTATATAGTCGGGTGTACGATACAACATGGAAATGATAAAAATGCAGAACATATTCCTAGTGACTACACGCCCCAGGGGGCAGGGCATAAGTTACTCGTCCGCATCAAATCTACTAGTTTCATGCAAGATGGAGCACCTTGTCCACCACCACGAAGTAGCTCTACTTGCCCCTCTTGTAGATCTTGTGCAGGAAGGACTTCAATACGGTCTGAACCGCTTCATTTGGCTGGGCCTCGATGTCGGTGATCAGCTTGTTGTAACTCTGCCTCTCATATTCATGAAAAACCTCCTGGATATATTCCAATTGCAAAAAAGTGTCAACAAAGAAGAATATATATGTAAAACAGTTCACGTAAAAAGATATGCAAGGATTTTAGGTATTGTTTCAGCAACTTGAACAAAACTGGTGTCGTCATGTGTTCAGTTCTACTGTCAATAATTGATTGAACAAATTGTTGTTGTTTCATGACATAGAGCAGTGTGTGATAGAGATTCTCCATTTCATGCCTTATGCAGTTATTCTGATTTCCATGATACATGGTCATCTGAACTGATAATGATCAGTAAATTAAAGTACATGCAATTGTTAGACAAACCTCCAGGCTAAGCTCTCTGTACAGGTCTTTCACCTTTGCAACAGATTCTGGATCAGACTTTCCATAATTTTCCTGTTGATCAGGCACGATGGTTTTAGACACTGACTTTTATGCTGTCGAAAACAATCAAAGTAATATTACTTACAAAAAGAATGCTCTTTTGGCTCTCATCAGCACGTTCAAGAGCTTGCACGACTAACCAGGAACACTTGTAGTCTTCAATGTCAGTTCCGATCTGTCATAAGAGTTCATAATTACTATAAATTAAGGTGCCTACAAAACCTCAATGGTTACACTATTTCAGATTAGCAAGAAAGGAGCCAGTGGAAAACCTTGCCAATGAATTCAGGATCACCATAACAATCTAGGTAATCATCCTATGGAATGGAAAAATATTGTTAATCAGAGTCAGCCAATATAGAAATTTGTATTAGTCCACATACAAAGCATGAAAAATACCTGAACTTGAAAGTATACCCCCATTTCAACAAGAATGTTCTTGACATCATTGAAGTTATCCAGGTTCTCACCAGACATCAGCAGCGCGCATGCAACCTTCGATGAGGTAGAATATTGTTACTATATACATTTAACTAAGGGCTCCTGTTACCATCCAGATAATTTAATGAAAAGAAAACCAAGATGCTTGCTCTTACAGGAAGATAGAATGAATAGTACGCTGTCTTGTATTCAACAATGCGGCGGTGACTGTAAATATGAACCATTAACAGAAATTAGCTTTTGATGATATCCTGGATTTGAATACTGAAGAACTATAATTTTATAACACTTTGTTTCCAAATACATGCAAGAAATCACATAAGGAAGCAAGTTGTTTAGACTGTGATACTGCTGCTGTGCTGCTTTAACTTACACTGTCAAGTTATATTTAGATAGGTCCTTTTCACCGTCATGAGTAGTGATAAGATCAAGCATCTGCCCTGAAGCTGTTTTGAACTCAACCTATGAACATAAAAGGAGTATCAGTCCGTTGTAAGAAGCTTTCAGTAAGTTAAGCATGAGTGTACTTATTTCAGAAGATATGATTACCTCATTGAATAAATCAACGAGATCAACATAGTATGGCTTTCCTTTGAAGTGGCGTTGAAGGATCCGTGAAATATGGTTGCGAAGGATAATCCCATCATTTACAGCAATGAGACCAACCTATTGCAAAATAAAGGGCAAGCAATCAGTTTCACGATTACAAGCCAAAAGCCTACAAAATTTTGCAAAAGCTCAAGGCAGTAGTGGTATAAAATAATTCATAATGAGAAAATCAAATAGAAACATAGAACATGAGATGCTGTGAATAAGTTGCTTAATCAAAAATTAATAGAAGCATAGAACATGAAGGAGTTGCTTCGACAGATAATAAACAGATTCTTATATAAGTGGGTGCTAACTCTAATTTCTTCTCAAGTAAAACGTGGGAGCTATCAAACAATAATCGATAGAAATAATCTGGTACAAAAAAAGGGTGATTGTTACTCATCTAACCTGAGGCACTTTGTACCAGCAAGGCTGGCCACGCCGTGTCTGAGAGTTGTCCATAATATCATCAAGCACAAGAAAATAAGCTTGAAGCTGCAAAATGAGAAATGATAATTAAAGGTCCCAACTTATCTCAGCTTTAAGCCTTTAAAACTACTAAAATTTAATAAATCTGCGTCAAAATAAAACTGAAGGAAAGTATTACCCATTCAATACACCAACCAAGGGTGCACGCGAGAAATGTTTCCTCCTTGCTCAGGACATCTACACCCTTCAATATCTTGTAGCTATCAATGACAGAGAGCCCACGGTTGCACTTTCCTCCGAGCACATTGTAATCCACCATCTATTCCAGACGAAATAAAAAGGTCATAAAAGATGAAAATAAAAGGAAATCCAGTTTTTATGGGTTTGTTTATTCTGAATGACACAAAACATTGGCAAAAGAAATGAGATGAGTGCAGAATTCACCATTAGACCGGTCTACTGAACTCTGTTCAATACAGCTACCAGAAGCACTTGTTCTTTCACAAGACAACAGAAGCAAACCTTCAACCATATGCCTAGATAACTAGCAAGGTATAACAGGTCCTATCAAACATGTGATGCACCTATCCCTCACCTATAACTTCTCCACTGCTTATCCAATGGAATGGAAAGTGCCTTAGTATTAAAAATAGTCAGGAATATCTGCTGCTATCGACAAGTTAGCATGATACTCATATTTTATGTTCTTTTGACAGCGAAGTCTTCTTGATGTATTTTAACAGACACCTTTTTATATATTTCTATCATGTTCTTTTGATAGCCTCAATGCTACTCCCTCCGTCCCTTTTTATAGGACGTTTTGGGTCCGGGCATAGGAATTAAGAAAAGTGAAAAATGTAGAATGTTCTAGATAGAGTAAAGATGTATTGGGAAGAGGAAAAGGTTGCCTCGAAAAGTGAGAACGACTTATCATTTGAGAAATACCCAACCTAGGACCAAGGGCATCTAGTGTCCATATGAAAAGAGCATAAACAGAAAGCATAATTCAGGCACTCATACCAAGATCCCCTCCTCCAGGCAGACACCAAGTCCTTCAGAGCTCCACAATGTCAGATGTGCAAGGCCAGACATCCAGTTTTTAGTTTTAACAAGTCTAAACTAATCTAGAATAATCCTGTTACTCCCAGTACTCACACTCCATAAAATTCTAACGCTATGGAACACAGAGTGAACTGCACGAGCCAGGATAATTCATTAGATACTCGACCCAGCATCAGATCCCTCTAATCACCCGAATTCCAGAAAACAAGGCACAATCCGAAGCTCTGACGCGAGCATACAGCCAATACAGGCCTCCTCCGGTGAAGTCTAGATCAGATCAAGCCAACATCCACTCTAAAAAGTTGAATTAAGATACGACGGGAAGGGGAACGGAGCATTACGCGGTCGATCCACTGAAGCGACTCGTCTGTGAACTCGAAGGCGGGGTCCTCGAGCATCTCCTGCTTGAGCTTGTTGTATGTCTCCGCGAACGCGGCCTTCGTGTCGCTGCTCGAGCCGTTGGCCGCCACCGCCGCCGCCATTACGCCCACCTGGCAGATCGTCCCCACTGCAAGTCGCGCGGGCGCGGGAGGAGGAGGTGCGGGACTCTGTAGACGGTTGGAGAGGGGAGCGAGGCTGCGCTGTTCCGGCGCTGCTCCTGCACGGGATTATGATGCGGGGCAACGGATTTGTGGGCACACTGCGTCTATTTATGGACGGGAGGTGCCGCGGAGATCGCAACGGCGTCGGCGACAATAGTTCTGAGTATCATGTTCTGCCGCATAAATTAATATATAAACCAGTTAAAATTTAAAAATAGAAAACAATAGAGAAGAAATGTTGCTACAAACAATGGCAGTAGTAGGAGCAAAAACAGATCATCTTCTTTTTTTCTGCTTTTTTCCACGGCAAAATTCCACTTAATTGAGAAAACTAATATTTAATTATAAATTAGATGTCAATATAAAATATTAGTAAGATAACGATGTGAGATACATATGACCTAAGTACTCTACCTATCAGTGCAAAGGGACCACACTCCACTCACCACAAAAATTTACTATATACTCGGTAATAGAAAACTATTATTGAATGAATACGAATGAAAATGTATTGGTAATGATAAAAAAATAATTCAAATCAGAAAAATAGTACTAATATCAATATCACATACTGCTATATATTTACATATAACCAAAACATAATATAAATATATTTTCAATAGTCAACATACCAACTAGCAGTAAATGTTACATGGTCACATACAACAAGTCATTGCCCATCTTCAAATCTTACACAATACAAATACAACATAAGTAGGAGTACTAAACCTAAGTACATTCTATTTATTACTAATCGAGAACAAAATAAAAAATTATATATCAATATATGATATCTGCAACTATGATCGGTAAAATGCCCAACGCATTTTTTTTCCATGCTGTTGAATTTCCGATCAAATAAAAAAATGATCAGAAAGAAACAGTTTCGGAGTTGGATTGTACTACAGTATTTTTCTATCTTGTTTTCACCCAATTTGGATGACGAATAGACTGGATATGGGCTGCGGTGTATACCGTGCAGTTACATTATCAGTGGTCTTGAGAAATCTGCCGTGCATGACGCGTACTAGTTTTAGTATATCGTCCGTTTGTAGATGCTCCTACCGTCTCGCATTGATGGATATACAGACAGACTTCCGGTATTGTAATAATATTCTGATTTTCTCCCGGAACGGAGCAGAGAGCTGAGAGCAGAGGTCTGGACGCTCAAGAGCTGGCTACTCTTTCTCCCCACGTGTTCTGGTTATCTGAAAGACTGAAACAGCCTAGGACCGTTGGTTGGGTTCCCGGCCGGCGTAGCACACCTGCGTAAGGACTCCGCCGTTTTCTTCTGTTTGGGTCGATCGCGGACGCGAGAGGGTGGACGTCAATCATGGCCGGCGGAGAGACGAGGGACACGGCCGCCATCCCCCGCCACGGCGCCACCGTTACAGCTAGGCTGAAAACCGTACAAAATTTTTTCGTTCGGATTGCATTTTATTTATCGTTTTTCTGTATCGTTTTTAATAGACGAAGAAAAATAAAAACGGTAGCAAAAATGATATGGATTTTTTTCGATCGTTTCAGCGGAATTTTTCCTTTTTACAGTTTTTTTCAAATATGATAATAAGATCTTATTTGAATATATTTTATAAAAAATAAAAATTAAAAGTTATTAACCAAACAACTTTTTATTGACCTATATTGTTGAGTTATATATTGTGAATTTAATTGCAACTTATATTATATATATTGTAAAACTTGGATGAATGTTTGATATTTATTTTATTTATATTTTCGATATCTTTTTCAATTACCGACCATTTTATTTTGTTTCCGAATTCTGTATTTATTTGTTCGTTTTTGTTTCTGGCTTTTCTGTTTTTTTTTAAATATAAAAATGAAAATAGTTGAGGTTTTTTTTATTGTTTTCAGCACTAATTAATGCGGTCGCTTTCCAGTCAAAATGGTCAGCGCCCGTGGCAGCAGTTTTTCTCCGTCCACCCGCCGATTTAAGGCTGATGATGCGTTCTTAAATTAGCCACCCGGCCGTCGTCTTCCTGCTGCCGATTTAAGGCTGATGATGCGTTCTTAAATTAGCCACCCGGCCGTCGTCTTCCTGCTGCCCAACGGATTCGAATCAATGGGTTTTTTTTTTTTGGGCTCTGGCACGCATTCATGGCCCCGAAAGGCGTCCGACGACCCAACCGGCCTGCCAACGACGTGCCTGGCCGGAACACGCGTCCGATGGAAGCGAAGGGTTCCTAGCTCGCGGGTACTAACCACGGCATAACCCAGGGCCAGGCACAAGCTCCATATGCGCTGCACGCAGGCGGCGTTAATGTAAAACTGTGTGCCCACGGTGCTCTGCCGGCCGGCGACGTAACGTACTACGTTCGGTTTATTCCGCATCCACCGAATCCGGGCGCGCGTCCGGCCAACCGAGACAGCCATCGTCGTACGGGGTCGACAACGAACAGCCCGACCGGAGCCGGGGAAAACGTGCGGGGGCGGGGTCGACAACGAACAGCCCGAGCGGAGCCGGGGAAAACGTGCGGGGGCACGGCCGGCGCCGGATCGGCCCCTGCGAAACGTGACTCCGGGCATCGGGTCGTGATCCGGTCCCGGAACGTCAGGCGCGCACACAGCGCTGTTGGCCGATCACGCGGTTGAATTTGGCCAATCACATGTCCCTGACCTTGACCGGCCTTCCTTTCGCGCCGTCCGTCCGTCCGTGCCCTGGTAAAAGCGTTCGAGCACATGACGGAGAATTGGAATGGTAAAGCCACAGTTTTCTTCAACGGGGATCGGAGCGGTGAGTCCATTCGTCGATGTGTGCTTTGACTCGGGACCACGAGGTCGAGCGCGCCTTGTTTCAGTTCTTTTTCTTCTTTATTTTCTCGTGCACTGCCGTGGAAGATGCTGCACACGTGCTTCCATCTTTCGGAGAGGTACTGTCACGTGGTCCTTCACTACCGGCGGTGCATTCGACGGGCGACGGCCGACGGGGTTCCATCGGCGGCGCCGCGCCACAGAGCAGAGGTGATGGAACCCTGGACGAAATTTGTCGATCCCTAGCACAGGGAAACTGACTGGTTGATCTCGTCGTCTACAATTCCAGGGCCCATAGCCCATCGCTTTTGCCCAAACTGACTATTACTTCGCCACGCGGCCCATGCTCAAGACCAAGCTGAATGGGGACGTAGGTCTTATCAATGCCCAGCCCAGGACTTAAATCATATCTCAGCACAACCAAAATCTGTTGGGCCGAAGCGTTGGCAACTCTACGAATGACAGGAAGCCACAGTAACGCGGAGAATGTGGTTTCATTGCACCCAGAAAAAGAGAAGAAAGGAAGTAACACTAAGGCTTCCTTTGCAATAGAGGAAAATTTCTTGTTTCATGTATTTTTTTGTGAAATTGAATCCTAAATGTGCGTCAAATTCAGGTAAAGCGACGTATTTGCATCAAAACATAAAATATATATATATATATCTCGACACATGATCTTCTGCTTTCCTAGAATAAGTACGAGTATAATAACAAATACGGAGTATGATCCTTTTACGGCACGTGTGTGCCATCGTTTGTCACTCTGTCAGCGTCTAGCTAGGTTGTTAGTACAAGTCGGGCCAAATTTCTGCCAAAGAGGTGCGGCGCATGCATCGCCGGGCCGGCCGGCCGGCCGGAGGTCGCCCCGGATGTTGGTGGCGCGTTAGAGGGCCTCTCTTCCTAGCTTAGGGAGCAAGCACCGAGCCGCTGACCCCCGGGGCAGAGATCAGAACATGTATACCATGGGTGGAGTAGACATCACTCGAGCTCTTGCTTGCAGAGAGGGCAAGACGAGATGATCCTCAGCCACCGGTCCACGCACTTGAGGTGGAACATGTGTGTGCACGGCAGCTGCCGCACCTCCTCCTTCTCCCGGTACTGCGCTAGACAGATGCAACACTCCTGCAATTGCATTTCAGCCAAAGTTAATTGCATGAAATCAGGTTAGCTATGATTAGCAGGGAACGAGGTGCTTATTATTGGCAGCATCCCAAAAAGTAAAGATAGTTGTACTTGTTATCTTTAGTGTCATCCAAAAGGGGAGCATGTTCTAGTTCTATTCGCATGCACGTTTATCACTTTTCGGATATCCTATTCCGGCCTATAGATGAGTTCACCAATCATTTGCTTCGCCAAATTCTTCCAGGCATCTTCGTTTCTGGCTTAGTGCACATCGGCACGTTCATACCCCCAAAATGCAGAGAACGATATTGGAGGTTGTCGCTGCAAGCATGGCCATTTCAGATTCGACAGAAGCTAGCTAGGCAAGCCAACAGCGCATGCGAATCACGAATTTTAACTCACTTGATTGTCATCGTGCTCCCGGCCCCTCGGCACGTCGGGCTCCTTGAACCTCCACCGCGGCAGCGCGGCCAGCTGATCGTCGGAGGCGCCTCGGCCGACGGACGCCGAGTTCATGTTGTAGCCGAGCGCGTACCCGACCATCGGGACGAAGCAGCAGAGCAGGAGGAAGAGGAGGAACGGGAGCGAGTAGACGATGGCGTTCCAGGCGAGCAGGCCGATGCACAGCGCGTACAGCCTCGGCGCGCGCTGGAACGACCCGAGCCGCGCGTCGAACACCCACACGTTGCCCATCACGAACCACATCGCGAAGAACAGCTCCAGGAACGCCCGCGCCTTGTTCATCAGGTACGAGCTGTTCCTGCGTGACGCGAAACGATATGAAGGGAAATTTAATATCTCGATGTTGAAACTTGAACGCAACCGCTGAATGAGGATGCTAAGTTTGGATCACCTTATTAGAGCGTCATTAGCGCCGTGCATCTCGAGGTCGCCGGCATTAGCTGCGGCCGAGGAATGCCGGTGACGCCAATGGAGGAGGGGAAGGCTGAGCACGTTGCCAACGTTGTAGGCGGCGACCCACACCCGGAGCGGCCAGGCGGGGCGCTCCTTGGGGGATGTGGCGACGACGGCTGTGGTCAGGACCAACTGCGCGACGATGACGCCGAGCTCGAAGCCGAGCCAGCCGGGCGAGTTGAAGGGGTTGGAGCTCAGGTCGGACCTGGGGCCGTTCTGGTACTGGTACACCTGGCGCAGGAAGATGAACCACCGCGCCCGCGACATGCGCGCCACCGCGCGCATCGTGAACGCCGAGACCCGGCTGCTGCCGCTTCCCAGCGCCGCGGCCGACGTCGACGAAGGATGTGGCGGCCGCATCGTAGTTGTGTGGGGGCAGAGCAGGGGGGCATTGCAAGCACGGCCGCGCTTTCCCGGCGAAGGATAAAATGGTGAGGGGGAGGCGAGTCGGGTTCGGGATGGCGACCAATAATCTAACGGCTTTGTTTTGGCGGGAAGAGTGGGGGATGAAAATGGTTGGCCTAACCGGCCGTCTCATTCACCCCGAGTCCCTGACTGCCATGCTTCCTTCCTCGTGGCGCTTGACTTGCGCCCTGGCTTGCGATTCGTTTTTTTTACTCTCTTTGTTTTTTAATTAATATCATCGTTAATTTTTAAATTCAACTTTGACTATTCATTTTATTAAAAAAATTTGTTCGAATGTGTAAAATTTTAAGTTATGATTTAAAGTACTCTAATGATAAATCAAATTATATCAAATTTATTAATTTTTTTATAAAACAAATAATCAAAGTTAAATTTAAAAGTCAAACAACGAAAAGAATAGGTTGAAAGCAAGATGGCTGATCCGAGTCTTGACGTGAGGATGGCCTAGGCCTAACCATTCTCAAGCATTCAAATTATAAAATTTTGGTATTCATACCTTTTTGTTTCGATCAGAAAAGGCCACCACGAACTGAGCAATGCCTTGAGTTTTTTTTTTCCCGAGTGAAACTACTGACCATATTATTGTTGAAGAAAATGTCTGTTTCTACCATCTTCTGTCACACATCGGACAACTCGTGCGTTTCAAGGAAGGTCACCTGAACGTGATTCCGGTCTCACCCGATGTGTCAGCTGGAGCTAATAAAAAAATGATCCATGAGTTTGACACCAAGGAACTGATGAACAGAGGAGCTATCTCTTCTGTACAGGTTGCACGTCTCTGTACGCGGTGCGCAGCTATCACGCCTCGGTTTATCTCATAAGCGGATTTAGGCACGTTGTCCGTCCTGACGGACGCACGTCTCCGCCGTCGGTTCCTCAGTGTCAACGCCCCCGCGCGCACGACGTGAAATTGTAGCGGGGGGTGGCTGGGAAATTGTAGGTGGGGCCCAGGAGCAGGGACCGCGCGGGCGACGTCCGTTCCGACGGACGCTCTGCTTTTTGTTTTGTGCGTTTATCTCTCCTTTCGGTTCAGAAACTCTGCCTCTGACACGACTCGGGCTGATGAAAGTTTTGGCCCTGATTACTGGAACCTTTTTTTTTTATTGGACTGATTTCTGGAACGTCTGCTACGAAGAGCGATATATCACCTACGACTGAGCATACATGTCGACGGTAACCTTGGCTTGGACAGCTGCAACGTGGGCTTGGGCCGTTTGGTGGTACTCTCTTTTGCTGTGCTGCATCGTTGATCCTCCGAGAATAGAACGAGCGTGCTTCTCGGCCTACGTTCTGGGCCTTCAGGCCTATTTACTCACGGAGCTAAGGCTGGGCTGATATCTTACGTGGGTGGGTTCAGAACTAGAAGCCGCAGTATGACTAGGAGTGTGGCAACGGTGTCGTCGTTGTGGGCCTTTCCAGGCACCCGACCGGCCACAAGTTTAGCATATGGCAATGGTGCACGCCTGCACGGGCCAGACCGCCAGAGCCGCTTTGGCTCTCGTGCGCGGACGATGCGGAAACTGGGATTCGCGGCCGCGGCAGCCGTCGCGCTTATGCACATCGAGCCGGACGAAATCCGCTTGCCGGTAATCGTTAGCCCCGGCAAGATGCGGCGGCGCTTTGGGCTCTCGCGCCGACACTACTGTACCCAAGGGTCAACCCTGTGATGAGTGCGCCATGCGCCCGAAACGTCAAAAGGCGCAGGAGGTGGCGACGCTAGCTTAGCTAGTAATAATAGCTTCATTGCGTCGTCGGCGGCGAGTCGGACGGAGCCTCGGCGCCACACGATTGGCAGCTTCAAGTCCTCACTCGTGTCCCCCGCTCTATCAGGCGTTCCGCTCAGGCTCGGCGAGCGACACAAGTCGTTGGTTCCCGCAGCCAACGGTGGCGTGCGCGCGAACGAGCAGGCGATTCTTCCCCATCGGCGGGGCCGTCGTTTTCGTGTGGATACAGGACTACCAGAGCTTGCAACAACAGGGCTCGGGAACTGGGAACGGCCGGGTTATCGCAGCGACGCGACAAGCACTACCCGCCGCGCGCTTCGTTTTTCAGTCGCTGCCGCAATCGAAACCCACCGGTCGCTCGGAGACTTTGGAGGCGGTTTACTTTGTCGTGGCGTTTGGCAGGTGTTCGTTTTAAGCAAGAACTAGAATACCGAGTGCTGGTGCGCGGCTCCCTTCCCAATCCAATCTAGGCGTCCCCTTCCATCTCGCGCTCGCTGCCGTTTGGGGCTTGCCGGTGACGCCGTAGCTAGCTAGCTTTGTACTGTATTGCGCGGGCGTGATCAACAAGATGCTCCGTGCGAATTTGACTACGTATCAGAGAGCGTCGCGTACCAGTACGTACGTACGTAGCGCGGTGTAGCAGAGTTGTCGTCGGACGAAATGTCCCCTGTGCTGTTTCGCTTCGAATCCTGATGCGACGATGACCTTGTGGACGTGATGGGACATTGACTGCGGCTTTAATTTGATCGATCGCAGGAACAGAACAAGAGAAAAAGGGACATCCCAGTCGTGGTGAAAACTCGATTGATCAGAACCCGCTTGGCCTGGGTGACTCGGTCCTTGCTTTCTAGACAGGATGATCGTTGAATGGAACACACGCATGGGAAACGAACACGCAGGAGGCGACCAAACAACATCCTCTGAAGAAAACGAAAATCCAACAAACTGGACGCACGATGGCTTACTCATCCCCTCGTTCGAAACCCCGAAACATAGCAGCTCCACAGTCCACTCCACTGGTTTCGTTTAATTCCTTGCGTCATTTCGTCCATGCATGGCTGCGTTAATTAGCTCGTTGCCAACTGCTAGAAATACCTTTCAATAAGCCATACTCCCTCTGTTCTTTAATTATTATCGCTGTTGACTTTTAATTTCAATTTTGATCATTCGTTTTATTCAATTTTTTTAATAAATATCATATATTTCGTTATAATTTTATTTATTATGAGAGTTATTTCAATCACAACTTAAAATTTTACATATTTGAACTAATTTTTTAAATAAAACGAATTATCAAAATTAATATTAAAAATAAATGATGACATTAATTAAAGAATGGAGAGAGTAGAGCAAATTTGCAAATCTTTCAATCAGCGCGCACGGTCGGCTTTGCTGCTTGCATGGCTTGAGGAGGAGGCGCTCCCTTCTCGTTCTGCAGGTTCATCTCGCAAAAAACAGCTCAATCATTCGAGTCACTCATGCAAGGCAAGTGCGCGTCACGCCATCTTTTGCGCGCGATGGCGACGGCGGCCTCTTGTTAATTAACACCCTCTCGTCCTCCTCCGTCCGCGGCGTAGCAGGAGCTAACGGGCACAGCGGCACCGCACCAACCCCTCGACCCACCTCTCGCCCGGCGGGAGCTAGCTAGCTGCAGCCCGCAGCGACGTGCCGCCGAATGAACCGGCGCCGTGCGGCTGCGTACGTGCGTAATCCGACGTGTAATCAAGGTTTACAAAACCGTTCAAAACCAGTCGGTTTTGCGGTTTTAGTGAAATCGGTTCGGTCTAGTTTTATCGGACGATCGGTTTTCGTTTTAAAAATTTAAAAAAATTTGAAAATTTGAAAAAATTCAGAATATCAAAAACCGATAAAACCGATTAGCTAACCAGTGAAACCAGTGTGTTTTAAATTTTGAATTCTGAAACCGTAAAAACCGAAGAAACCGATCAGTTTACTGTAACAGTTTGTTCAAATTTTAAATTTTTGATTTTCAGCTGTTTTCGACTGTTTTTTTCGATTTTCGCAGTTTTTGTTAAACCAGTCTCGATCGGTTTTAACAGTTTAAACGAAATCATAAACCCTACGTGTAATGTGTCCACTGAGCTGCTTAGCTTCGGGCTTTCATAACTTCAAAGAGGAGCCACCATCATGACGCGCCGCCCCTTTTCGACGGCTCCACTTTGGTTCGTTTGTTTTGTCTGTCCCTTTGTGTTTCGCCATGGTTATTGCCTTTGTAGCTAGAGGCGGCACGTCAGGATCAAGCCTCTCTGATCGAGGTGTTGGAGGATCCCTCAGGATCGGATCCCCGGCCCCTTTTAACTTGCCCACAATGGCGACACGACGCACTACTTGCGGTAACCGCCTGTTACATGTTGTCTACTCCTACATGGCAATGCCATCATGCCATGCATGGTTTGTATATTTGTGCTACCACGCACTTTCTCGTAGTGGATCGAGCATCTCTCAGAAGTGCTGCTTCTTCATTGTCGACGTCTGAACTCGCTGATAGAAATGATCAACGCAAGCTACCAGCTAGACGTACTGGTACAGCATGCTGGACGGACATACGTAGCAGTTGTCCGTCCGTCCGACGGCTAGCTTGCTACCAGCTCTCGTTCGGCACTGAACCGGAGTTTCTCGATCGGTACTGAAACTGGAGTTTCCTTGAAGAGAAAACCAGGCACAATACATTGTTTTCAACAGACTGTGTATGTAACGTACTGTGGGTGAAAGAGGCCGGCCGGGTTGTCTTTCAACAAAGGACGTACTGTTGCATGCGGGTACCCTGACTGAAAAGGAAACCCTGCCTTCCATGGCTGAGGTGAGAATCGGAGAAGACGAGGCGTGATGCCGACAAACATGCTGCCAGTTTTCAGCAAGAACGATACTGAGATATCTTGAGTTTCACTCCTGGTGCCGGTTAACACATATCAGTGCTTTATCTCGCTAGCTAGCTCTTGACTACCATTAGCTTTGCTGCTGAAGTCAAGAAACATCCCCAACGAAACCCACGTTCCTCCGGCAATCATCGATCGATAATATCAGAGGCAAGTCAATAGCAGGACCGCCATTAATCATCCCAAACCAGTGAACCACTCCGCCTTGAATCAAGTGGGCATGCCTACGCAATGCACGCACGCCCACTGCTCCGGCATGCATGTGTTCTGTCCAAATCCCCGAAGCGACGACAAGTCGACAACACACGCGCGAAGATCAGCTGGTCACCAATGCAATGAAGTGTAGTGCTCCTACGTGATGAATGCTTGGTCGCACTTCCTTGTCGACGCACGGAGTTGCAGCGCCGAGACAGTGCACGCACAAGTGCGCAACCGTTAGGGCCTACAGGTCCATTACGTAGGAGTAGTAGCTAGCTAAGCTGGTCCTGTCCCTAACTAAACTCTCCTAACCACACCCACACTGAGCAGTACAGCAGCAGCGGCAGCAGGGTGGAGACGCTAAGCGCGACCCTGATAGGCCACCAAACGCTTACGGACGTACGCGGGTGGTCTCCGTGCTACGCAAACCCCCTGCATGCTTTCTCTGGCGCACGCTAGCGCCTCTCTCTCTCTCTCTCTCTATTGTTTGTTGATATCGTTAATTTTTAATATTAAATTTGACTATTTATTTTATTAAAAAATTTGTTTTAATGTGTAAAATTATTAGTCGTGATTTAAATTTCACTAATAATGAATCAAAAAATAACAAAATTTTATATATTTAAACAAATTTTTTAAATAAAATAAATAGTCAAAATTGATGTTAGGACGTCGCCATCATTTGGCACCAGTCTTCAAGTTACACTAACGAAGGGTAAGGGGGTAGTACTAGGTACAGGCACTCTTAAACAACTAGACGCTGTAGGTTCATTGGGTTTCCGATCACGAACGAATTGACACGCCTACGACATCGGTCGTCTGTTCATGCTCATGGCTACGAAGTGGGCACGACAAGCTCGATCGGTCGGTTTCCTGCAACCACTAATTGAAGCACCAAGAAACCCCTGCTGCGTGATGGATGCATGTCGCGCTGAACGTCTTCGAGCTGATGAAGAGTCAGGGCCGGTCCTCAGCTCCTTGGTTGTAATTAGCGCACTGAGAGCTGAATGATTGCGCGACGGATCGCCGGTGTCTCAAGGCACGCACGTACGATCAGCAGCTTTGAGAGTGGCAGTAGGTGTAGAGCTGAACATCTGCATCTCCCTTTTCTGGTGTAGTACAATCGTCAGGTGCGTACCGGCCGCTTGGTTTTTGGTTAATTTGGAGTATCTATCTGGGACCCTCCGGTTAATTATGTTGTGCCTTCGTCGCTTTAGCCTTTTTTTTTTTCTCTTTCAACTCATCAGACGACCAACAAAGCGATTCCCTCCGCTCTCAAATTGTTAACATATCTTATTTAAACTTTGTGTGCATCGTGCATATTATTTTTTTGGATAAAAAATTTACTCACCTAACCTCTTAAACTTTGTTTTGATTTATTTTACCCTGATCAATTTATCCTCTCATGAATTTTTTTTAATTCTCCGTACACAAGCATAATCTTAAGATAAAACTTTACAAAATGATAAAGCATATCATAACGCATATTAAAAATATTATAAATGTTTTTATCATTATTTCTATAAGGAAATATATTTAATAGTAAAATAATTTTGGAGATATAAAATTACATGCAAAATAACGGTAAAAATTTTAAGCCGTATTTTTGTAATATGCATTGTGACGTGCTCTATCATATCGTAAAGTTCCAAATTAAGATTATGGTTATGTACGGAGAATTTAAAAAGATAAATTTTATGAGGGAGTAAATTGATCTAAAATCACGTTTTGACGAGGTAAAATAAACCAAAACATAGTTTAGAGGTTATTTAGACTTTGAAGTGGAGTAAATTGGACTTTATCTTCTTTTTTTTCAGATTATAAGTTGCGGGAGCCCGTTTGAAATCATGTGTTGTTCACAAAAAGTACTTGAGCTATACTATCTACTCACAAATCCAAACAGACCATTTTTCAAAATCAGAATACCATATCTGTCACCGATCAGTCTCCTAAAAAAACTGCCATCAATTAAAATATTGCAATTCTTAAAATTTTGTAGCTAGGACAATAAATCTAGCTTATTTTTAAGCAAAAACTAGTTTACTAACAATAACAATTAAAAAAATAAAGGGACTAATTAATTTGCTTGAGAGCGAGATTCTGACATACGTGCCCAGAAGGTGACATAACTTTTGGGTTCGCACCATGAAATTGACCCTTGGGACATTTCTTGGGTCCTAAACACGTTGTCTAAGAAAAGGCGAATAAATCCACACCCAAAAACTGCTCCGGCCGACGCTATGAGCGAGCGAGGCCGACGCCAGTCACGCCATAGCTGAAACTGTCGGCGGCTGCATGCACAGCACGGCATCGGCACCAGGATCGCGGAGACAGCGATCAGGTTAACCCCACCCGAGAAAAAAACAGCGCCGTGTTTACATCCGAGCGCGACCTCGATCACAGTCGGCAAGCCGCTGTTGGACGGGCCTGTGGACGGTTGGTACCAACGCTAGCTCTAGCGACTAGACCGACAAGAGCCTGGTTAAGCCGTTAAGGGAAGGGCGTTACAGCCGTAACCCTAATGACAGTGCTCAAGCAGCCCAACATGATCGTCGAGCCGCGAGGTAGCATGGCGTTACCTAATCATGCTGGTCGGATGTTAGGGACTAGGGGTGAAAGCGGCGTGGGCCGCGCCGCAAACCCGCCGGCCCAATCCGCACCGCAGGCCCGCGTAACGCCGTATCAAAGCCCGCGAACGCGTGCGGCGCCGCACGGGCAGCCCGCGTCTCCCGGCGGGCGCCGCACCTGCCCGCCATGTTTACTGCTGCAACATTGACAAGGAAACATAGATATTGTCCTTTGAGAAGAAGCCATGTTTTATACTCTAATTCAGATGGTTTCATACTTTCATATTTTGGCCATTGGTGCATCTGTGTTGCATATATAGCCTCTGGTGCATCTGTGTTGGTGTCTTGGGACTATTTTGAATGATAAAAGGGCAACACGGTGTTTCTTCTTTGGTGCCTGTGTGTGTTACTGTATTGGCGCATTGTATTTGGTGACTGTGTGCGCGTTGAGAACAAGGTGCATATATATTGCTCTGAGATTCTGACGTGCAATGTATAAATTACGTTTAAATCTGCCTGTGGTGCATCTGTGTTTGAGTTTTCTGATTTTCTATTTTTTAAGAAAATTTAGAATTTTTTTTAAACATGTGCAATGAGCTAGTGCTAGTTATCAAATGGAGTATAGCTTTAGTGCTCAACTTTTGCATTTGGTGGGCTCACGGGCACCACCAGCCCGCCGCATAACTTTGGTGGCGGCTGACGGGACTGCCGCAGCAGCCTGCTTAGGCATTGCGGTCGTTGGGGCGGCGGGGCGGGGAGCCGCAACCCGCGCCGCTTTCATGTATATTCGGGACCGTGCTGAAAACGCGGTATCGTCGTCTCGTCGATCGTGCTTGTCTCCGGTTTGATCGATCAACCTCACCGTGTGCCCACTGTCGGTAATCGCGAGTTCCTCTGTTCCTGATAGATTTGCCACACGTAAACCGTGTGCGGCGAGGGGAACGTCGTCGTCAGATCTCCGGCTAACCCTGGCTTTTCCCTCGGTCTTTTCCGTGGCCTGTCGATGTGGGCGAGAAACCGCGACACGAGAGCTCGATCTTCTTCCCTGGCGCTCTGCCGTGTTACACTAGCCATGCTGGTTAACCAACCTCTGTGTACCTCTCTCCTTGCTCGCTCCCCTCCCTCCACCGCGCGCGCGCACCGCACCATTTTTAATCCCACCACCTATAGCTTCTCCCGCAAACCGGACGTATCTTGGGCTCCAATCAACTGCTCTCTCTCTCTCTCTGGACGGCTTGCTTAGAACCCACTTGATCGCTGCGTGCTTCGCCTCCGTCCTCCCTCTCTCCCGCGCCATTCCTGTACGTCCGCAGTTCTGGGCACGCTTCCCCATAAATACCCAGGCCGCTCTCGGCAGACAGGCGACGAGCGAACCGTCGCGCGCGCATCCCGACGGACTAGGTAGACCTGCCATCGGGGTCGCAGTTCGTTCGGCCGGCCGTGTCGATCGAGCGCGCAGTTGCGGCGGGAATGGGACGGCAACCGGGCAGCACCGGCGGCGGAGTCCAGCAGAAGCTGCGGAAGGGGCTCTGGTCGCCCGAGGAAGACGAGAAGCTCTACAATCACATCATCCGTTACGGCGTCGGGTGCTGGAGCTCCGTGCCCAAGCTTGCAGGCACGCATTGTTTGTTTTTTCTTGCTCCCTCTCTGGCTAGGCTCTGCCTCTCACGCAGCATGACACCGTGTGCATGCCGTCCCTCGCCACACTTGCGTTGCTGATTAATGCCAATGCCTGTTGCTTAATTGTTCGTGTGCTCCAGGGCTCCAGAGGTGCGGCAAGAGCTGCCGGCTGCGGTGGATTAACTACCTGCGCCCCGACCTGAAGCGGGGCAGCTTCTCGCAGCAGGAGGAGGACGCGATCGTCGGCCTGCACGAGATCCTTGGAAACAGGTACTAGCTAGACCACGTTCAAGGTTCATGTTCGCAATGCAATGCAAATCAATGCCAACACGCGGAGCGAAATGAACGAATTTTGGCGTTCCCATCGTCAGGTGGTCGCAGATCGCGTCCCACTTGCCGGGCCGGACGGACAACGAGATCAAGAACTTCTGGAACAGCTGCCTCAAGAAGAAGCTGCGGCAGCGCGGCATCGACCCCAGCACACACAAGCCTATCAGCTCCGCCAACTCGGCGGCGGCGGCGGCATCGGAAGAACAGAAACAGCAGGCCGCGTCAGCCGACGGTGGCATCACCGCCGCTCCGAAGCAGCAGCAGCACGTGTTCGACCCGTTCCCGCTGACCGACAGCTTCGGCGGCGGCTTCGTCGACGCGGCACTGTACGGCCACCTCGGCGGCGGCAAGGACGCGGCGGGCGGGTTCGTGGACTACAGCAGCGTGCTGGACGTGTCGGAGAACCTTGGCTACGGGGAGAGCTCCAGCAACAGCAGCAACAACTGGAACTGCGCGCCGGAGGTGAACGACGGCGACGCGCTGCACTGGGGCTCCGAGAACAAGCAGGTCGAACAGAGCATCCCGCATTTCGATTTCGATATCGGGCGCGGCGCGGTGGTCAGCGAGTTCAACCTCGAGTTCTTTTGAGAGGTTTCTTCCGTGGATTTTGGCGATTACCATCTCTCTCGTGTATACACACAGTACGTTCGATCTCAAAGACATTTTACACGGGGAAAGAAGACCAATCCGGACTCCGGAGCATAGATACTGTACTACTTTGCTGATTTTCACATAGTCCTTATTCCTTAACAAACTTTTTTTATGTTTTCTTACGTGTAAAATAAAATGTAAAATTAAATAGGAGAGAAATGTAAACACACTGTACGTAGTTGCTGTTAACGTTTTGTAAGAATAAGTTTCTTACTTCCTGTACTACTACTCGTTTCATTTCTACCACATAATCGAAGAAAAGCTGTACACTACACTTGGGCTGCCACATAAGAAAGCTCTCCTGAAAACGAAAACACAAGGATCAATCAGAAGGCTGTCACTCACTCACGTAGCTCACGCAGTTCGCTGTCCGGGTTCACCTTTCCTTGGTTTGTGTCTTACGAAAGCAACGAGGAAGAAAGGTACTACACGGCTCGCGGGAACATGTAATCAGCGGCACACCAGCCTGCCTGCCATGCTGGCTAGTCATGTCAACTATAATTTCAATTCGTTTAAGTATAGTACTGAACGCTTGTTAATTGCTGCTGTTAGCTTGCAAACTAATTTTCCTCCAAATAAAGCCCGCTTTTCTTCGCTGCGAGTAGTAGCTAAAAGCAGCCGGTACACGTGTGTGCCACTGCCATGGAACCGGTCGAATAATTTAGCGGTGTTTGGCGTGAAAAGCGGGCGAGTAGTGGGATTAAAGAAAGACGTGAGCCGCGCGGCCACTTTGCTGACTTTTTGGGATTCCTAAATGCTTCCTGCGTTTCTACGAAACCAGATGGATGGACCGCACGGCCGACGGCTGGAAACACTGCCGTGGCCGTCGTGTTTCACAACCACATGAGGCCATGGAAGCAATGACGGAGCTACGTAATTTCTCTGTTTTTAAATTGATGTCGTCGTTGATTTTTACAATCAACTTTAACCGTTCGTCTTATTCAAAAAATTTGCTCAAATACGTAAAATTTTAAGTTGTGATTTAAATAACTCTAATGATAAATCAAATTACATCAAAATATATGAAATTTATTAATTTTTTTAATAAAACGAATGATCAAAGTTGAATTTAAAAGTTAACGACGATATCAATTAAAGAACGATGTGAGTATCGGCCAGAGGAGGCTCTCTGGCCCCTCCTTGGTTCGGCAGAATTTTCAAAGGCCCGTCAGAAATTAGAACGAAATTAGATGAATTTTATAGGAGGAATAAGGGAGAGACAGGAAAGCCACAAAACGATGCAAGAGCCAATCTATATTGCATTGCCCTGTCGTGTGACTACGTGCTCATCAACCGTTGTGACTCTCGGACTCTGATCTTGTGTGTTCGGCCCCCACTGTGATTTGTTCCTAGCTCGGCCATTGCATGGAAGCCGTCAAAAACGTAGGGCCGACGGACGCGATCCGTATCTTCCACTGGAACTCCTGCTGGCAGTCGACTCGACACACCATAGCCAGGGATCATCTGGAGAATTTGGATAGATTGATGATTGATCGGATGAGACGAAGAGCGAAGCGAGGACCCTGAGCTGATCTGGCTCGCACTTGGCCTGCTGGCTAATCAACGGGAGCAGCGGGGGTCCATGACCATGCATGCAGGGATCGGAGCATTATGACCCGAGAGCGAGATACCACGAGGAGCAGATGGCGGCACGGCGCATGCAGCCACGCGCGGCGCGGGGCGGGGTCCTACCTCTACCCTGAACAGCTGCCGCCGCTCGACCGTCTCGGCCGCGATGATTGATCGGCCCCCCTGGTGTATCCGTCAAGCGCGCGCACTGGATCGGAGTACCTCGTTGGTCTTGCTCCACCTGATGATCGCCGCGGCGGCGCGCAGGCAACGCACGTGGATAGCGGAACGAACGCCACAGCGGGTGGGGGTGGATCTGGCCAGATGGGCCGCCCGTTCCGCGGGGCTGCCGCTCCCTCGCTCCTACCCTGAGCCACACCTACCACGGCCCGCCATGGCACTAGTACAATCATGTGCTCGCCGGGCCGGGACGGGCTGTAGTATGCACATAAAGGCCGGATTTTTTTTTTTACTCCAGTACAATAGAAAAGAGAGAAGATCCACCAGTGCACAAGCACACCGTCATACTTATTACTACACGGGTACAATGGTTTCAAAAAAAAAAAAAAATTACACGGATACAAGAGCAGGATTGATATGCGCGAGCCCCTAACCTATTTTATTAGACCAGTCCAAACCTTGCACTCGAGAAACAGCGAGCACGCATGTTACGAGCTACTACAAAGCAATATCCTACTTCTAATTTGAGCTACGCAACACACTACATAGTGCACGAACGCACGGAACGTGAAGGAAGCGGACGCACGCGCGCGCGCGATCAGTGGTGCCCGGGCAGCTTCTCCTTGATCTTGTCCATGATGCCCTTTTTCTCGTGCGTCCCCGTCGTCGTCGTAGTACCGCCCGCCGCCGCCGGCACGGCGTGCTGCTTCTGGTCCTCGCGCTGCTTGTGGCCGCCCGGGAGCTTCTCCTTGATCTTGTCCTTGATGCTCTTCTTCTTCCGGCGCCCGCCTTGCCCGTCGTCCTCCGAGGACTGCCAATACACGCGCACGTAATTCTATCAGATCACTCTCGGAGCATCAAACAACAGGCTGTCAAACAAGTACACACAGCGCCAGCAAAACGCTAGCTTGACCACACAACATGATCTGGCGTGGCTAGAAAGAGGTTTGTAATACCGAGCTGGAGCTGGAGCTGCCGGAGCGCCTCAGCTTCTCGCCGAGCGTTGTGTGCTCCTCCCCCCTAGCCGGCTGTACCTGAGCAGCGCCCATGCCGACCGCCGTCGCTGAGCCGATGCCGCCGCCGACCATTCCCTCGTACGCGAGCGCCGTTTCGTTGGGGCCGACACCACCGCCACTGGGGTACGCCGCCTCCGCCGCGCCACCCGGGGCGGTGACGCCGCGGCCCACGCCCTCGTGCGAGTACGCCGCTCCCGGCACCGCCGTCACGTGCCCCGTTGTCGCGTCGCCCAACCCGGTCGCTGGCTCCCTAGGGATAGGGTTGCCGTACTGGTCCA
The DNA here is from genome assembly GCA_001602275.1 of Zoysia japonica. NCBI lineage: Eukaryota > Viridiplantae > Streptophyta > Magnoliopsida > Poales > Poaceae > Zoysia > Zoysia japonica. The sequence goes on along the minus strand of BCLF01000029.1, from coordinate 1,578,560 downwards.
CCGGCGGGACCGGGTTCCCGTACTTGTCGACGCGAGGATACGGGTGGCCGTACTCCTCCATGGCTTGCTTCTCTCCTCTCTCTAGAGACCGGAACTTGCGTCGGTGGTTGTCTTCCTGTCGTAGCTGATGAAGGGGGCCGCATCAATCTGCGCGTGACTTATATTGTACTCGTACGAGGAACAAGGCGACAGCGCGGTCTGGGCAGGGGGACTCGTTGGCGCGCATGCAGCCGCGCAAGGACGCACTCCACGACGCGTGTCACCGGTGCGACACGTAATCTCCGTCAAGGGCATTCCGGGCCCAAGCGAATACGAGGTACTGTTACAAAGCTGAACTTGCATTTTATCATCATCCAGATCGAAGCCATCCATAATCAGTTACGCGTAAAATCTGAGTTACCGAAATTACGATTTCTTATCGAATCGATTCTTTACGTTACAGTGAATATGGAATACTTCTTTCATTCTTTCATTTTTTAATTGATGATGTCGTCGTTGATTTTTAAATTCAACTTTTACCATTCGTTTTATTTAAATTTTTTTGATAAATTATATATATATTGATATAATTTGATTTATCACTAAATATATTTGAATCACAACTTAAAATTTTACACATTCGAACAAATTTTTTTAATAAAACGAATGATTAAAATTGATTGTAAAAATTAATAAAACATCAATTAAAAAACAGAGGGAGTATGCACCGAGAATGAAAAAATATTCCGCTCTCATACAAAATCTTCAGACCAAGAACAGTGGCTCTTTCCGGCAGTGGTCGGTGCTCAGGGACCAACGTTATCCAGCTTCGTCGTCAGTGCGACGGTGTCCCATCCTCCGGGCCAGCTTCAACGCGCAGGCTGTTTTCGCGCCTGTAGTTTGATTTGGCACCCTGGTTTTCACAAGGGATTCCACGAGTTATTCATTAAAATTTGCAACCTGATTTTGCAGGAAACTCTGAATGTTACGACAGCTTGGTATAGTAGAGTAGTAGTAGCTCTTAAACGAAGATTATGCAAAACTGAGATGATTGAGACATTGCGTAGTGTAAAATATCATAACCTACCTCCTGTTAATTGCCACACTAAGGATGGACGGCGAATTTTATCGTAACAAGGCAATGGTTTTTTTCTTTTCTTTTTTTTTTTGAAACAAAAATGAACGTTGTAACGGATCCCTGAAGACGGAACCTAATTAACTAGTCAAATTGTTTCAAGTTTTTGTGTTTCCAAGGCTACTGTTTACTGTAAGATAAAGAACAAGTTCAACTCTGGGTTGATCAATTAGTACAACAGGTCTTTGATTGTACCACGTGGTTATACAAACGAGTTGCATGAAACATTTTCGAGAAAAAAAATGCTAAATGGAAACTTACTTGGAATATTGTCCCCAGCTTTTTTAATCCTCTTGCTCTCAACTTCAAAACATCTCTGGAAACATTATTCTCTTTCAAAACCTGGAGGAAATAAAAAAAATTAAGGGATATGAAGTGAGTGGCATTCATAAGAAAACTAATTTTACTTGAATATTCATAAGAAATTTGGACCTATATACATGGTAATATAAATATTACGGAATCACTAAGGAAAGAGTGTTGCGGAGTCTATTGGGCTGAGCATCTAGGTTTTGGAGATCTCCCACACTGTAATTTTTCTATGAAAAAGTGCTTACTGCTTGGCAGACACGTGAAAGTGTTGACTCAATATCGACTACATTAATCTTCCACAAAGAATTGAGCATTGCATCTTTTTTCTCTTCAATACACTCCATGAGCTGCTCTTCTGTGTTCTCACCATCCTCAATTTTTTTCATTCCTTCTTGTAGCTGTATTAGAGCAATTGCACCTATAACCAGGAATAAGGAACTCATTGAAGCATCAGGCTCAACTTTAGAGGAAAGAAAGGGGCAGCAAATATCCAAAGTATGTACCTGCAGCAGCATTAACCTGCGATTTTACATGGTGGCCCTTGTCCCTAACCCACTCAGCTATGAATGGCACGCCCATATATAATCTATTTTTTCCAAGTTCTCTCGCAGCTTGTCGAACATAAATGTAGCCAATAGTGTGAAGCATAGCCTCACCAAAAGCTGAAATCATGTTTTATAACCACATGGAAAACATAAGTAAAACATGTATAACAGTCAATTTTCAGGTTCAGAAAGTTATCTCAGTACCATATTACAATAGTTGTGAGCTAGGTAGCAACTTTTCACACCAAAGAGACTCATCATAGAGATATATTTTAGCATACAGCAGCAGCTGGATGAAAAAAAAAAATAGGATCTTAGTTTTTACCAGCTTGAGACAAATGTTGTGCTTCTGCATTTGCCCAATCACCAAACTCCTCTTGCCTCCCATCAACATATGGTTGCAGCCGATCCTTCAAACTCAGAATAAGCTTTTGCTCTCTCTCAGCTTGAACCTCCTGGAACTCAGAAGTTACGGAGGTGTAAGCGTAGATCGTCAACTCCTGAATCTAGCGAAATAATCCATCAATATGGGATCCCTTTACCTTTATCTTCTCTTGAATCCTTGTCCTTGCCTCTGGGGCAGTTGGATTCTCCTCAATCTCTACGGAAGCAACAGATGCTAGCGCTAGCTGACCAACATAATCTTCAAAATAGTCACTCCCGAAAAGCATCCCAAAGACCGCAGTTGGATCGACCATTATATCTCTGAAATATCATAAAAAGCAGTTGACACCATCAACTAGCTAACAGAACAATGGAAACATTTAGATTAGAAAACATGAATGTTGTGCCATATCAGTTCTGTACGACTTCTCTGTAAAAGTTTTTTTTTTTCTCCCTGCATTTCAGCAAAGAATGTATGGAGAGAGCTGATAAAACTATAATAAATTCAGGACTTACTGGGGAAGACCTTCCTTGCCATGCTTGTCATAGGACTCTTTTTTTACGGGATCACTTAGGACTTGATAGGCCTCACCTAGTTCCTAGTTAAAGCAATAGGTTAAGTCAGTGTATGAGAAGCAGATCTCCATGTGTTCAAATCATTTCGTAATGAGTTCCTAGCTTTTGCATTATTGCTAGGCCCATGAAAAGAACACTGTAGTAGAAGTGGAATAAGAATATCATCAGAAATACTCCTAGAACATTTTCTTTAGAACCAGGAATGGAACACATTACAGTGGGACCATTGCCAACAGTTTAAATTCTCCTACAGCCTAATTCTGTAGCCAGAACGAGGAACAGAGGGGGAAAAGAAATCCAGGTACCACCGTGTACCAGGAGAAGGGCAAAGATATACCTGAAACTTCCGTGCGGCGTCAGGATTGCCGGGGTTCTTATCCGGGTGCACGAGCTTGGCCTTCGAAAACCCAAACATGATCAACAGAGATTCAGTAAAAAATCACGAAATGGGAACGCACGGCGCGCGGGAGGGACACGACCACTCTTCGATCGGGGACGCGATAAACTCACGCACGGTACCTTGACGTAATACGCCTTCTTGATCTCGGCCGTGGAGGCGTCGGTGCTGACCTCCAAGATGTCGTAGTACGCGCGGTCGGGAGAGAGGGAGGGCGGGCTCCGAGAGACCGAGATTGGGTCTCGGCTGGGGAAAAGGGAAAGAGGAATCGAAGAGCCGAGGAGCACCACCAGGACGGGAGCCCGGACCCGGAGATGATGGTACTACTCTATTGTTTGTCGATGCGATGGTGCGGTCAACATAGGAAAAGCCCCTGCGCGGGACCCCAACCGCTCCTGGGCCCTGGTTCCCTTGTCCCGTCCCCGTGCCAGGACAAAACTGCAGTGGCGAGCGAGGCTGCTTGCGCTGGCTGCACCAGCAAAGCGAGGCGGAAGAAGCTTCGGTGGCGGCTGCCTACCATTCCTGACTCCAGCGAAGCCAGGCTAGACGGTGACCCCGCGCATGGTGCCGGCGAGGTCCACATCGCGGGATATACTGGTCGGTACCTAGATATGGCGCTTATTGATTTAATACTGCGTGACAGAGTTGCACATTGATCGAAACAAGGAAATCACAGTGGTCTACGCAACAATGCCTCAGTCATGTGCGCCACATACCAAATGGCACTGCCATGTTCATATCAACGAAGATTCACTTCGGACAAAAAAGCAGCCTCAACTAAGAACAAAAGCTAATGCACTTAAACATGGAGGCTGCCAGATTCTTTTGAACGCAAGATTTTCATATAAATTAGTTCAATTTATACAGGACGTCAAAGAAAACCTCCATTTCAAAAGAGGCCTAAAACTAATCTATTCCAAAGGAGGCCTAAAACTAAGTCTATACCGGCGAGACGGACAGCAGAAACTCCGGCATCGACCTCTGCAGCAGAATGCCGCAGAAGGGGCAGAGTGGTACAGCGGGTGCCGAAAAATCGATGTAGTCGTCGCGATCTGCGTCCACAGGGAACGCCGGCATAGTGAAGAACGACTCCGGCAACAGCTTGTCGACCATTCCACCGCAGCATACGCAGTGCCACACAGGCTGCAAAACGGAGCACAGGCGCATAGAAGCCCTGCATCTTGACAGCATGTGCCTTTCTGCAGGGTTGCTGCCACTGCAAGCGGCTACATCAGGCGACTCAAAGGGGACCGGAGCTGAGCAGTAGGGGCAGGCTTCTTCGGTAGTGTATTCACATACCGACTCGGTCCTGCAAGAGGGAAACAACTGAGTAAGTAGTAAGTCCAGTCTGACAGTTTCATGAAAATATGTTTGATGAGATTTAAGTGCACTGGTGAGTCTTTTTGGTCACTGCAACTTGCTTATCACTTTAGTATTGTTGTTGTTAGTTGTATATGTCAGGATTCTGATGTCCTTAATGTAATTAGCTCAACAGATGACCAATTAAGTCAGTAATATGTACCTGCTTCCTGCATCTTGGATCCTATGTCTAAGAGACCTGAGCTGATTATGCTCTTTTTCATCATTCATAGATACCCAAGAATCCATCTGGCCAACTCCAACAGGAAACCAGCTGTTTTCAACAGAGGCACCCTTGAGAATGCATGATGTTCTTTTAAAGACAACACCAAAGGTGAAACTCACCAGCCTTTCTCGAAGCTCTCTTTCACTGCTTACCAGAAGATCATTCCAAAAATCAGGTGCATTAAAATTTTCAGTGCCAGGTTCCTGTTCATTATCTCTTAGCATTACTTTTCTACAGATTATGTTCAGTAAGTGTAACTTCCGGGAACTGATTTTGGACATCATGTCACCCATCAGATGTGATGGGGCATCGACAGAAACACAGTGTGAATCATCTGAAAACAAATCTGAGACCCATTTCTGCATCAAAGTCCCCAGATAGGAAGGCACAGTTTTCTTGAGCCATTGCAGCGCAGCTATAACATCCCATAATACAAGTGCTCTTTCACCGGATTCATATTTCTTCAATGACCATAAAATGTTCGATGCCCACCATAAGTTGGTTGATGATAAGGTTGGTGACTCTGGACTGCATGTATGAATGCTCTGGTCTATTGGTATACCAAGAAACTGATAACCAATCCAAGTGAACTCAACCACAGCCTTTTGTGTCCTGTTGTATAGAAAGTTAAAATAATATCCATGAGAATGCATTTTCAAAATGTTAAATTAAAGCGACCATCTGAAGATTTCTAAGAGATGACACTTGCAATAATAAAATAATAGACAAAATTACCTGGCTTCATACATCGGGTTTAACAAGTTCGAATCCAAACTGCGGACCTGAGAAGACGAAATTCACAAAAACAGTGTAGCTTTTGTACAAGAATGGTTCAGAAGAGCAATAGATGTCATATAGCCTAAAGCATACCACAGCAATCATTTGTTCTCCAGGTGCTAGTGTAAGACCAAAGCATCGATCAGTTACTTCTGATAGCTGCATACATATTTTAGAGCCAATTAGAAAGGAGACAACCAAGGAGAAAATTAAATAAATAAATAACTATATTTACATCTGTTGTCTCTTTTAGCTCTGGAAAATTTGTATGCATAGGAATTTGTTCAAGGTTCTTTCCTTGAGTCATCCAACAGCACACAGAATTATCCTGAAAAAAGAAGGTAAGTGTAAGCATCATCGAAGTAACACAAATCTTAAAAATAGGAAATTTTGAAACATTTTAATGTTCAAAGCTAAAAAGATACAACACTCAGTATGTGAAAAGTCGAAATTTCAAGAGCTATTACAGTGTGTACAATAGTATATACTCAACTGAAAACCACAGACTTTTTAAGAAATAGCAACAAAAATCATCACCTTTTCAAGTCATTACATGAATATTTATCAAAACGGAAACTAATCAATCAAATTGTGTATCATAGTGAAAGGATTAAACAAGGTGTTGGTCCACAACACAAGGGCATGAACTAAAAGTATTGCAAGGTAAGCAAAAATGCAAAAATAACAGCTTAAAGAATACAATGTCATCAAATTCTCCAAACATCCCAGAACCGATGCAGTCAGTTTTTCCATATACTGACCAACCACATACATTGAGCTGGTTTGTTGATATGGAAGTAGTTGATTATTTGTTTTGTACTTTTTACTCATAAGTAATTAAATAAAGTGATAGCCGAAGGCATTAACAGAGACAATGATGTCCACAATAGTAAATTCAAAAAGGAAAAAAGAATGAACGTGCTATGTATGGGACCAGGATAATGGCTGGCCATAGCTGTCTGAAGCGGTTGGCTAGCACTTCAATTCATGTAGTTTTCATCACACCCCCACGTCTGTCCACAGGTCACCAGGTGTCCTCAAATATCCATGATTATATCGTTACAATGGGCCCGACATCCTTTTTTCTTCTCTACGAACATACAGTACCACACATCATTCTATTTAGAGAAGGGAAAAAAAACCCTAAGAATACAACTACAACCACCAGAAAGAACAAAGAAAAAAGCACCCAACGGGACAAATTGCAACACACATGCACACTGAACACCACACATGACCCAACATCATTCAAACTGATTACAACAGGGTGGTGGTGGGAATGGTTTCAGTTCTAAAACATAATTTAAAAATTACAATCAGGAGGCAGCAATCCAAACAGTGCTACCAAAAGTCAACAAACCTGACTGCAGCTGTACAAACAATGGCCATCGAAACCCCATGATAAACCTGTCACCTGCAGCAATGTTCATCATTTTACATTTTTCTTGTATCTAAGAGAAGATACTCGAGTGAAGTTTTACCACTTGATCATGTGCATGGCATGTGCTAGTATTCTCAATTCCATTGCTACATGTATTCCACATCCATGTTTCTAATGAACCAGATACTCTTCCAATTGCCAAATTAACTTTAGGCTGAAGCCATGCAGGTGCTGACAGAGAAACTGATGAGACTGGAGCTGACACAGCAGCCGTGATCTGACAAAAACCATTTTCAATGAAATACGTAATTAGAAAACATTGAAACGGTGAAATATAATGGCATGCTAGACATAAATAGTTTGTGGCATGTTACAAGTGTAATTTGTTTATGTTTATTACATACCTCAGCCACAAATACAAAGGGCATCTCTCCTGCACCTGTACACAGATATAATCCTTTAATATCACCTAACCATATCTTCACACTGCGAAAAATAAATCAAACGCTTAATAAGAGAAACAAAATTTATGTTAAAAGTCAACAATGTAAATATTTTAAAACAAGATGGAGTGAATGATAGGGACAAAGAGAGAACATAACTATTTACAAAAAACACACATAATTTCGCTCACCTTCCATCTGAGGATCCAGTTACTAGAAGCAATGAAGACTTCGATGAGTTTGCGGAGGAAACTTCCAAATTAATAGTACTGACCCATGAGTTATGAGCTTGGAGAACTCCAATAAGAACTGGTTCCCTAGAAACCATGCCAACATCTATTGTATAGTTTTCAGGCTTACACACTTTCCAAAATGAAATATTACCAGACTTCGAGCCAACAGCAAAAATGCACCAATCCCTATAGGAAAATTTGTCACTTGATGACATAGCCGGAGACCATGCGACAATGAGAGAAGACAACAGTGCATCACGACTAGCATATTGTTTTGCTGTGATGTTAGGGAGAGATTTGCTAGCTTCATTGGAAAATAATAACGCTTTAGTATTTTGAGGTTTGACTTGTCCATATTTTGAAACCTAAAATCACAATCACAAAGATAAAGTATAATGTTAAATAGAAAAAGAATTCAAATAAAGATGTAACCATGTACAATAAATTAATCTCACAATATTTCTGATTTAGCATGGTAATTAGATTTACTTTTATATGAATATGGTTTTCTATCTATGAGACAAAAAAAAAACAGTAATTTCTAATGAAATGCGAGCATATAAATTATGTACCTTTCCCAAAGTTCTTTTCTTTAAATTAGAGCATGGCTTCAATGAGAAGTCTGCATCCTTTGCAGAATATAAATCATCTTCATTGCCATCGTAAATAAAATTATCATCTCTACAAATTAATTTGAAACAAATTCAGGCATAGTAAAATCTCATAATCTCACAGCTCTCTTCAGAAAGAGAAAATATTAAAACCAGAGAAGCAAATGCTAACAGAAACATTTTCTCATAAAAAAGGAAAAGAAACATTTTAAAGAACCAGTCCTGACATAATTGAGCCCTATATTAGGACTCAAATCATTTTTTCACATGAACTATGTGCCTTATCATTATGCAACATTGAGCCCAAACATTAAAATATGTTTTCTTTAACCAATCCCTTTAGGCCATCTTGTTTTCAAATCTAGCTACATATTTCTTTGTTATATAAGAACATTATGTCAAAGTGGTGAAGTATCATTACCTTGATGGCTTCTTTTTTCTCCGTGCAAGCCCCCTTCGTGAAAGAGTTTCTAGTAATTCAGCGTTACATCCTAAACCCTCTGATTGCTTTGCATTTACACTCTTTTTGTATATGTAAAAATAAACGTTTAAACAAATTCAGAAAAGTTATATTACAAGACAATTAAGAAAATAGAACACTGTGCTATAGTAAATCATACCTTAGAAGTCAAATGAAAGACATCATCCTCTCCAAAGTTTATATTTTTATAATATTTAAACAACAGTTGAGAAATATCTGCTACCTGGACCAAATGAGAGAAGTTGATAAGCATCATGATGTTAAGTACCATTCTAAAGTGTAAAGATAAGAATAAAAAAGTCTGGTTGGAACATACTTGTTTTAATGCAGAGCAGTTTTTAAAGAAAAAACAAATTCAAACTGTAAACTGCAAATTTCATTCTAGTTGAAATAGAAGTAAGAAAATCCAATAATACAAAAATTAGCTGCAAACTATATTTTTCAAATATCATTTGTCCTTAAAAAAATGTTTGCTTCCTTGCAGCGTGCAAGGATCGTTGCACCAATAGCTCTAAGCAGAGACAAGCTAATAAAAACAAGTTTTGCATAGAAATTTAGTCACCAACAACATTGACGACAACTTAAAATTAAACAACTTTTATAATTATGCTTACCTCAACCCATTCATCACAAAATTCACAAATTGGTGATCGATAAAGCTTCACATGACCATCCACAGTGCAAACAGATAGCAAACATCTGAAACGTTTATCCATTTAAACAAATTGTTACCAGCACATGATCAATGTATAAATTTATATATAAGATTTACAGCAAGACAATGTTTACCCGTAACTAGGTGCAAATCCTTCTTGAGACCATGCAATTGACCGAACACATGGTTCATTATCACGCGCCAAACAAGTGGGCACCAAACATGGGTCAAAGAGATCTGCAAGTGTTGAAAATTGAAACAAACATTTAAATTATAGTCAAAACTCAATAATGTTCCCGTTATTTGATGACAAGAGAAGAGAGTATTTGAAAGCATTGTACAACACTTATAACAAAAAACAAAATGCCATTATGTTTTCGTCAGTACAAAATCCTAAGGGGTCTTGAGATGAAAAGTTCCCTTATAATTCAGTAATGTCATCAATTTAACTGAATAACCTATGTAACATAAAAATTTTATATAATAGAAAATAACACTTTTGATATTAAGAACAATCTTACCTTCTCTGTTAACCACTCCTATGGGAAAAGGATCACTACGGTGAAGCACAACCACTTGACGAGGCCCCACAAGCTCATTCGGATTCTTAATAGAAGCAAACAACACATGGTTAGCGCAAAATCAACCTCATACCACAATATGATGACACC
>BCLF01000029.1:1530058-1567239 GCA_001602275.1 Zoysia japonica | reverse complement strand
ACGGCGGGGCGGCGGCGCTCGGGGCTTGGACCGGGGCGGCCACTAGACGGTGCGCGCGGGCGCGGTACCGTGCTCTGGGTTTGTAATTAACAATGAGGATGTCTTTATTGAGGTTAATATAACTATTGATGATTTATTTAATAGATAATTAGTAATGTTTTTCATTTTTAATTAATAATTAGCACTATAATCCCTAATCCCTATCCCTATATTTAATAATTAGCGCTATAATTAACATTAACGATCGCCCATGCGAACTCAGAAAAAAAACGCCTCAAGTAATGTCTCGTGAAGAATAGAAAAAAATGGCCCTAAACCATCCAATATACCGCCTCCAACAATTCTCTCGTGAAAAATATCAGGAAAAAACACATCCCACTGACCCATCCGATATCTACTACTACCACCTACTTGTTTCTAGATTTTGTTAACTACGATTTTGATCAGCGGTTTCAATAAATTTAATTAATGTTAATAATACAAATTATATATATATATATAATAAAAATATTTTTTATAAATTTAAAAATACAAATACTAGATTTCTAAATTTAACCAAATCTATAAAAATTATAAGTCAGTTGAAGTTAACAAAAATTAAAAATAAGCTTCTATTGAGATAGAGCAAGTACCAATCAGGGTTTTCATTTTCCGGTCATCGATGAAATTGGTCTGGTCCACTACACAATCAGTTTTCCATTTAAAATTTTAAAAACTTCAAAAAATCAAAAAAATTGAAAATTCAAATCTGGTTGATAAATAAAAAAACTAGTAGAAAACTGATCAAACCAATTTGATTTTAAATTCAAAACCGGAAAACCGGTCGGTAAAACCGAAAAAAGAGCGGTTTTCATTTTAAACCCTAGTTTTTACGTTTTATCTGGTTTTTATAGTTTATTGTAGAAGATTTTTTGGTTTCAAAAAAAAAAAGAGTGAATTGTAGCAGCACGGCCAGCCTTATTAGGCGCACTAATGCGTGAATACTCTCCGAGTCATTCCATGCTGACCAGACGTCCAGAAGGCCATACTATTTCATCATGGTTGTGCCGGCACATGGACGCGCAGGCATCATGCATACCTTGACCAAGCCGCCTTTCTAACATCACTGAAAGCCAACGGTCCGAACCGGTTTTCACAATACAGATGGCGACTGGAACCTTGCTACCGACTACTCCCTCCATTCAAGCGTCGTTTTTTTATTTTTTTTTAAATCATGTTTGCTATTTGTCTAATTCAAAAAATTTGTGAAAATATTATTTATATTGTTGTGAATTATTTTATAAGTAGAAATACTTAAGTATGACTTATTTGTTTTTATATTTGTATATTTTTTAATAAGAGGAAGGATCATATATGATTTTCAAAAGTTAAAAATACAATTATTTGGAGGAAGCAGTAAGCATTCCACGGTGGAGTCTCCACCGGTGGGAGGTGCCTGTGAGTCTCCAATGCCCCACGAAATGAGTTCCTAATCTTTTGTCGTTATGGACTTCAAACAACATTATTGATTATTTATCTTATTAAAAAATTAGGGAAATTTCACCGGCCAAAGTTTAAACATGGATAAGGGAAGTTTAAAAAATTAGTTTAAAAAATCAGCGGGAAATTTCACCGGCCGAAGACGATGGTGAGGGTGTTGAGCAGAGGGCGATCTACCAATAGGGAAGGCAGGGAGGCCGCCCTACCAAACTGCACGGTTTTACCTCGATCGGGCGCCAGGCAGAGCAGATGGTGGTGGCAAGCTGGTCGGGGTGGGACGGGGCGGCGTGGACCGGGTGGCACAAGGAGCGGAGCGAAGGCGCGCGGGGCCGTGCTCTCGGTTTTTAATTAATAATGAGTATGTCATTATTGAATATAACTATTGATGATTTATTAATAGATAATTAGTGATGTTTTTCATTTTTAATTAATAATTAGTGCTATAGTATCGCTATCCCTATATTTAATAATTAGTGCTATAATATTTAATAACATTTACTTTTAGTGATGCAGAGCTGAGAGCGTCTGGATCTGCAGTTTATACAGTGAATCGATAACGATGGCCAACCGATCGCCCCTGCGAACCCATAGAAAAAAAAACACCTCCAACTAATATCTCGAGAAGAATAGAAAAAAAAAATTGCACTAAACCGTCCGATATTTACTACCGCCTCCAACAAATCTCTCGTGAAAAATATCAGGAAAAATACATCCCACTGACCCATCCGATATCTCAGCCACAAATATAAAGGGCATCTCTCATGCACCTATACACAAATGTAATTATTCAATATCACTTAACCACATATTCACAAGGCAAAAAATAAACCGAATGATTAATAAGAGAAACAAAATTTGCAGCGAAAGATAGTTATCCATGGGTTAAACAAGCAAAAATTGTAGTTAGAGCAGATAACCAAAATAGATTTTTATAAAATGTGAAAATAACAGTTTCACCACTGTACAAACATAACAAAGTGCAGGGAATGTTGTGTTCCATCTTTTAATATCAATCACATCAACTTAAATATTAATACTTATTTTGAAATCTTAAAACACATCAAACCTAGTGCTTATTCTTTGTTTATCCAGATAATTTAAGTTTGTTTGTTTGTTATAATACTAATCCCTTAATAAACAGGAAACTCTATCACTTGATGACATAATCTAATACTATGTGACTATTATTTTGCTGTGATGTGAGGAGAGATTTGTTGGCTTTTTTTACCTTATCCATGTTTAAAATCTGAAATCACAATCACAAGAATAAATTATAGTGCTAAATAGAAAAAAAATTCAAATAAAGATGAAATTATCTTTAATTAGCGATAATTATATGTACTTTTCTATAGACATGATTTTTTATCTACGAGACAAAAACAAACAGTAATTTATAATGAAATGCGAGAATGTAAATTCTGTACCTTTTTAAAAGATTTTCTTTAAATTATAGTATATATTCAATGAGAAGTCTGCATCACTGAGTTAGAATAGAATCAACGATTATTAGGATAGTATATTGTCCCTGTTCGGAACCAAATTTCTCTAAGAAAATTTCATTTTAAGATAGATTCCTAATAAAGCAGCTTCTAAAGAATCATGGTGAACAGAAGCTGACCATTTGGAACCTGATAACCGCTCGAATTCGTCGAGGGGAAAACGGCGCTGACGCAGGTAGGGTGGTGAGGCCAGCCGAGGCGGCGGCGGCGGATTACGGGGGCGGGGACGGAGGATGCGGGCAGAGATCTCCCGGTCGGAGACGTCGTCCTCGAGTTCTCCGTCGCTCCGCAAGCTTAACGCGCGGGACTGTGCGGGACGGACAGGCGGAGGACGGGCTCGTGGCTGGGCGGCGGGGGCGGAGAAGGTTTTGGTAGAAGCAGACGTTTCTGTTTTTTTTTTTTTTTTGAACAAACGATTCTGGGTTTTAGTACAGTACACTCTACTTCTAAAGTGGAGTTTGGCTATTAGTAAAAAAGGTTGTGAATGAGATTGGAATAAGAACAGAAAAATCTACACCTTTCGTTTTTAAATATCATTAAATCTTAATTCTTAATTTATTTCCCAATCGTGTCTATCTAAAACCGAATATGAATCGCGTCAAACCTGTATTCCTGGTCTGGGTTTATCGTGGGCTACGGAATCACGGTTAGAGAAAAGAAAGGATTAGGCCCACTACACCTTTCCCTCCAACTAATTTATAAAACACTTCCCACTAAATAAATAGAAAAAAGAACTTATATAATGACACTGTTGGGCACAGTATAATGCGCTTTGCACACAGAAGAATTTAATCTAAGCCTTAAGTAGTTCCATTATACCGGTTTCATTTAAATTTTCCACTGTATACAATGGTTCTTTCAGTTCGATTAAATAATAAATAAACAAATATCATGGTTTATGTATTTACCATATTTTAATTAGATGTATTATAACTCACAAGACAATGGAAGAGTCGTTAAATAAAATTTTCAGAACTTATATTTATCGTCGCACGTGGCTTGTCACATGCATAACAGATGCTAAACATTTTCAGTCGAATCAATTCGGTATTAACGACCGAGTTTTTTTAAACTCCCGCTAAGTAGAACAAATGGTATACTTTTACCTCTAAGAGCTAAGAATAGAGATTAATCTCAATTGTTGAATTTTAAAACTATCGTATGCACCAGTTTTTAAAACTGTAACTTTTCAAACTGATAAATATAATTATGAGAGAGATTTTACCTTTTAAAAGGTAAAAGATCACTTACTCATTAAAATCTCCGCTACTTAAAAAAAACAGTTTTTCTTTTCTATATCTACACTGTAAAATATCCCGAACAGAGATGACTTAGACTACGTGCACACACAAAATGCACTCAGAGTTATCTTTTTTTTATAAATCTGACGGATGAAATCTCTCTACAGACATCTTTTACAAATCTAACGAATGAGCTCTTTCGGATCTCTCAGATAATGAGCCCACACGGATCGTTGTTAGTTGATAAAATACAACTACCCGGAATAACTATGTGAGATCTACAGAAAGTTGTTAAAAAACAAAATAAATTTATTTTAATATTAATATATTATTTGTTAAGTTAATATTTTTTAAAACCGTAGCGTTAGCACAGGTATCGAGACTAGTTTGAGCAAATGAACGATTTATAACTAATTTGATTTATTGTAAAATCTGCCTTTTTTTAAGCCAATATTACAACCCTCACTCAGTGTCACACTCAGCACGAGGATCATCCGTCCTCGTCTGCAGGTTCCAGCTCAATAGCTACCTGCACTTGGTCTTTGTCACGACGGGGCTCCGGACGCGATGCGCCCCGTCCGACCACTCAATGCTGCCGAACACGTAGTCTGCAGCCGCCGCGGCGTCGTAGACCTCGAGCTTCACGGTGAACTCCTTCTCCTCCCCGACGTTCCCGAAGCTGAGCTTGTTTGGCAGGACGGTGACCTTGACCCCCGCTGGCTGCACGATCCTGACGGTGTACACGCTGGCCACCGCGCCCACGTTCTTCACCCGGCGCTTCACCGTGGTGCTGCCGGAGAGGCACGGCACGGCGATGCAAGGGTAGTTCAGGTCCTCGGGCCGGACGATCAAGCCCCGGCTGCACGTCAACGGGTTACTGGCGGCGTCCAGCAGCGGGAGCGCTGTTGACGGAACGGCCGGGAGGTTCACTGGGACGTCCACGGGCACCGGGAGGTTCGGCACCGGGTCCTGGGTGAGCTTCAGGGAGCAGAGGAAATTGGCGTAGTCCGCCGGCGTGGCGTCGTACACCAGGCCCGGGTCGAGGGCCCTGACGGGGTCCACATGACCGGAACCGTAGCTGAACGGCGTGGCGACCCCGCCGGCCTTGTCCGGGATCGGGTTGCCGTCGTTGGCTTCGGTGCTCGCTGCAGGGCCACATGGATACTGAGTTGAAACGAAAAACGAACCGTGCTGGTACAATATGGTTCGACGCTGCTTCTCTGGCTTACCGGTGGTCATGATCGCCGACTTGAACATGGCGGGGCTCCACCACGGGTACTTCGTCCTGAGCAGGCCGACGATCCCCGAGACGTGAGGGCACGACATGGAGGTGCCGGACATTACGTTGTAGGGCACGCGGCGGTCGTCGAACAGCAGGCCCGACTGCGAGACCGCGCCGCTGTACGCCGCGATCACGTTGACGCCTGGCGCCGTGATGTCCGGCTGCAACCATTGGAATCGAGTAACGTTAACTCATTCAAACTCGAAACCAGGGGGAGCTGGGAAGCTTGTGTGCTGCGCCAACCTTGATGATCTGAGGAGTTATGGGGTTCGGCCCTCGGGACGAGAAGTCTGCCATCTCCGGCGCCGGTGTTACGCCAAAATTTGCGTCCGTCGCGGTGATGTAGCCCGACGGATCGCTGGAGCGCAGGCGGAGACGATGATGATCAGTTCAACGCGCGAGGTTAACAACCAGAACGGCGCGGCCGCGCGGCGTTAAATTACTGCGCGGGCACTAGTTGCTCGTACCTGGTGGAGCGGAGGTAGCTGAAGAGCTGGATGCACTGCGAGTAGGAGCAGTGAGCTGCCGCGATGAGATGGGGGTCCTCCATGACGTTGTCGCCGGTGCTCGCGTCGTTGCAGAGGACCATGCCGACACCGCCCGCCTCCCTGACCACAAGCCCCTTCTCAACTCTGGCATTCACTCCTCTGACGCAGATGACAATCTTGCCGTTCACCTTGGCAGGATCCAGGGAGCCGGGCAAGCACAACGACCTGCAGCCACACGGAATCTCATCGATCAGGGACGCATTGAGCATTTTGGATAGCACACGCACACAGATTGTGGATCCAGGTTTTTAGTACGAGTTAGAGGTTGGTGCATCTGCAGCATTGGCGTTCTCCCCGCTGATCATTGGATACGGCGTGCTGAGAGGGAAAGTACTGTTCGCGAGACTCTGTCCCTGCAAATTGCATTCAGAACTGCACGGTGAACACACAGTGCATGTTATGCTGCGTCGGTGCGTGCAAAGGTTCTTCATTCAACACACCTTTATGGTGGATCCACCGAAGGTTACGTAAGCTGGGAACTCCCGGTCCATGGTGCTGGCACCGACCGTGAACATCCACGGCGCCACGTTGGACACCGTGCTCGGGCCCGGGCCGGAGTTGCCGGCGGAGCAGACGACGGTGACCCCCTTCTGGACCGCGTAGAACGTGCCGATCGCGATCGTGTCCATGAGGTAGTCGCCGGGGCCGTCCGCGCCGAGGGACAGGGAGAGCACGTCCACGCCGTCGCCCACCGCCACGAGTACCGCCGCGAGGACGTCCAGGCTGGAGCAGCCCGGCTCGTAGCACGCCTTGTACGCGGCCACGCGCGCGCCCGGCGAGCCGCCAGCGGCGCTGCCCGTCCCGTGGCCGAACACGCTCGCGCCCGGGACGGCCGCGCCTCCCGCGGTGGACAGCGTGTGCGCGCCGTGACCCACGTAGTCGCGCGGCGAGGACAGGTCCTCCTGGCTCGGCTGCTGCCCCTCGTCACCCCCGCCCAGCTTACCCTGCAACTCGATGCCCTTGCTGAAGAACCTCGCGCCGATGAGCTTGCTGCGTACACACGCCGGAGATTTTCAACTGTAAACCCCATGTAGATTTCTCCCAGCCGGCCGGCCGGACGACAGCAACTCTGCAGCGATCTGCTGTATGTGTACGTGAAAAGACTGAAAGCTGGTGCTTGTTACTGGCTTGTACCTGTTGCAACGGAAGGTCGTGTCGCTGCCAGCGTCGCAGGTGCCGCGCCACCTAGACGGGACGGCGGCGTAGGCATTGTCCTGGAAGCTTTGGGATTCCGGCCATACGCCTTCGAAAATGCACAAGACAGCATCACAAGAAGCATCTATCGATAGGAACGAGCAGATGATCATATGATTCGCTGACCAACGGAAATCCCCCGAACCCAAAATCACACAGTGTCTTCACTCTTCATGCATCTCGATGCGAATCTCCAGGTACAAGTCAACAACTGCGCATATTTAAAATTATAGTACACTCCGGTATCTTCTCATTATGCAGTTTGTATATTTGAGTCGCACTTTGCACGGGGCACTTTCGCCCATGCCATGCCGTCCACCGCACGAGGTGTCTGTCCGGTGCGACGTGCACCCGCGTCAAGCTCGCCGTTCTTCCCGGCTTGCCACTACCCGCAACCGCCATGGATGCTTTCAACTTAACTAGACAGACATGTTACCTGTGTCGATGTTGCCAATGATGGCGTCCTCCCCAAACCTTGCGGACGACCAGGCGTCGGTTGGCCGGCCGTCGCTCCTGAGCCCGAGGAAGTCCCACGAATGCGTGGTGTGGAGCTTGGCCAACCTGTCCTGGATCACGGCCAGCACTCCGGTGAGCTCTGGGTTATCACCAAAGAAACGCGCCAGTCAGTGCAACGCCGGGACTGAATCTGCACTGGGCACTGCACAGGTAAAGAGCGGTGTGTGTACTTACGGCGGAGGGGCGTTACGAATCCCTCGTCGATGTTCACCGCGATCCCGTGGATGGGTCGGAACTCGTACAGTATCTGGAAGCTGCATTTTCCATTTACGCAAAGTCAACTAAACAGTAATCAAGCATGGAGTGAATCCCCATTCCTCCTGTTCAAATTGGTGTAGGAGATGACGCAGATAATAGAACTGATCTTACTCGGAGGTGAGATGAGAAAGCAGCGCGAACGGGGACGCCGGGTAGTTCCTGAAGATGATGAGATAGGGCTGGCAATAAACGTAGCAGCTCAAGTCAGAGATCGATAGAGCGAGCAACACGCATTCGATACTAATGATCAGCGCGCTGCGTGCAGAATGAAGATTTAGTGGCAGAGTCGCAAGAAAGGATCGAGGAAAACGTAGGGAGGTAACAGAACAGCATTGGCATTGCCTTCTTGGCAGCCGATGCCGGGGTCTGCACGGCGAGGAACAGCACCAGCGCGAGGAGGAAGACGCCTCCTCCTCTTCTTCCTCCTCTCGCCATTGCTCGCTGCTTCTCTGGTTACACACGGACGGAATGATGCCTAACTTGATTAGGATCGCGGGGCACGATTTATATCGCCGGCAAGGTCAAACTTGGTTCTGTATGCTCGAAGCGTTGAGCACGGCCGCACGTTGCATGATCTGGCATCCAAGCAACTTATTTGCGCGTTGACGAGCTCCATGTGCAAGCTATCAATGTATAGGTAACCGATCTCGCAGGACGTGATTAGTTGCCTACTGAGCATAGGCCAAGCTCTGTGGCGGATACCGGCCGAGCCGAATCATTCTCCATGGGTGCAAGGTGGCATGATTTGTTTTGCTATTGGTCTAGCTCCATTGAAATGGTGATTGGTTTTTTGTTGATGATTCTGGACCGCATGAAAGCATGTAGGGTGGTGTTGATTGGTTGCCCGTACCAGAGCATGGTCTGGTTACCTCCTGCCGAATTGGTGGTGTTACCGATCGTGCTTTAGCCATCTTTGTGCCAAAAAGGCATGGTCCTTCTGGTCAACTTGGCGGGAAAATTAGCAACACGTGAACCAAGCAATACTGAATCACAATTCAGATTGAAATACTATTTCATCTCACATTACGATTTATTTACTGATTTTAAAGTGTACATTAACTTGAAGCTAGATCATATGTAAGAATAGCTGCTCACATTTAAAAGCATAGCAATCGAAATCATAAAACGAAGAAACAGGGAGACATAACAGCTGAAATAATTAAGTAACATTTGAAAGCATCATGTGAGTACCCAGGCGTTCCAGTTTCACCCAAAACACCCTTCACAGACCACAACCAGCCTCCTATGCTATAAAAAACCAGGTATCCTTTGAATACAAGAATTTGATAGGAATCATAGAGGAATTTTATAGAAATCAGTCCTGTTTCACAAGGAAAATATAGAATTTGGCAAAAAAAGATCACGTGTTCAAGGAGGCCTAAGAGCATCTCCAATAGAGCCCATAACATCAAGATGGTTTTACTGTTTAAACCCCATTAGTTTGATTTATGGAGAAGTTATGGGGATTGGTTTAACTATCTAAACCCCATTAGTTTGATCTATGAAGAAGTTATGGGACCCTCTTGGAGACACTCTAAACAGTCAAAATGGCCTATTTTAAAATTTTTAGGATCCAATTTAGGAAATTCTTAGAGGAGGGGAGACAAATGTACCCTCAATGTTTTTCTAACCTAAAAAGTGCCTTTTGGGGTTTATTTTTAAGGAAGCTTTTACACATGCTCTAAGAGTGCCTGATTTTAAGGTTCCAAGGTTTTTCAAGTTTTCACCTAGATCAGAACAAACATAACATCTCCATTATGTTTTGATATGAAAATAACAAATCCATTTTGCATAAATAGACCTATTTACGAGTCTATTTGTTACTTTCATCTAAAATTTACTCATCTTTATATATTAAAGCGCAAGCGTTCTCTGATAACTCGATGCGTCACGTCACTCAAAAAAATATTAACCGTCAGATTAAAATTTAACGGTGGATATTAGGAAGGAGAAAAAAATTATTTCTCCGGTCAACGTAGGAGCGTGCTTCTACTCGGTGGGAGCAGACATGAATGGCTGTGTCATCGCTTTAACTTTTTCAAGTCCACACGCTATCATGTTACAGTCGTTTGCATAGATAGTAAAATAATAAAAAAATCTTTATATATTAAAGCATGTGGATTCTCTTTAAATATCTGAAGTCATATCATCAATAAATTCTAAATCGTAAGATCAATCTTTTGATGCACAAAGAGTTAAAGATATCTCTATAGCTCTTGCTTTTAGACCCTTCATAAAACTAGAATAACTCCGTACTTCCACCAATCCTGGATAGTTTTTGACTCAAAAATACTGAATAGTTTTGCATTTAGATCCTTAACAAAGCATAAAATATGTGCCCGATCTTTTTACCATCCAAAAATTAAGCAAGCACAAGAAGTGTCGCACTGCAATAAGGGCAAGCGCACTCCTCTAGCAGTGATTTTATTTGTTCCGATTAATAAAGTGAGAAATTGCTTTTGTTTCTATTTATTTATTATAAACTACAACATTATTAGTTATTTTACTATGTGCCTCCTTCCGAACAAAATTTTAAAGAAATAATCAATTTTTGTGTAGAATTCTTATTTTTTTTTAAAATTGTAATTTTCTCTAGTTCATTTTTGATTGAGATAAATCTGCTTCACCGCCTCAAAAGTCTATATAACTCCTCAGCTATAAAACTAGACACTTCACGTCATGCACTATCTAAACTGTATAAATAACTTTCGAAAGTGATATTAGAAGTGGTTCTGCTGACCCCCACTGTTCTGATCTTATTGTCACCATTGACTTCTAACATAAATATTGATTATGGTCATATTTAATTTTTTTATAAATTTCATATATTATAATTTGCTTTATTATTAAAGTTATTTGAATCACAACTTAAAATTTTACATATTTGAATTAATTTTTTAATAAGTTGAATAGTCAAAGATGATATTAAAAATTAAAAGTAAACAATAATTTAGGAATAGAGGGAGTATATGGTAGTATATATGGACAATCGCATAGATATAAGAAATTAACTATAACTGTTTTGTTAAATCAAATTTAATTTTGCAATAGATTTAATAAAACTATTTCAAAAGATATAAGAGAAGTTCTTAAAAATTTATTCTATTTCTATGTCTTGAAAGTATATGCTAATATTAAAGACATTTATATGTTATAAAAATGTATATTTAAGATAACTTAAATTGTTTTATTTTCTAAAAATACTCCTTAATTACTATGAGAACTAAGATTCAATCATTTTTCCTCTTACAACTCCGGTCTAAAAAAAATAGTAGCTTTAGACGCAATGTTTTAATCAAACATTGCTAATATAAATTAAAAATAATTCTAAATTTATTAAGTTACAAAATTTAAAATATTTTTTTTAAAATATTTTCTTAAAAGTGTATCGATGCTACTTTTATTAAATATTTTATAGATAACAAGGGTCACACTTATGCTTTGAAAACCATGTCGACAACTTTTTTTTTTGAGATTGGAGTATATGTTTATAGAACTTTATCATTTATGTCAAAACAACTATATTTCTATTTGTTAAATAATAAATTTAAAATATACTGTTTCAATTAGGGGTGCACAATAAAAATATAAACGAAAAGCACGACAATTGCCATGCAGATTTTCTAGTTTTCTTGACTATCGATGAGCTTATTCAGGAAATAATAAAATGAGTGGTGAAATCACAGGTTCCACGTTATGAGATACGGAAATTTGCTGCTGGGACATTGCTTGAGCCTTGAAGCTTCTACCTCACAATAACATAACTCCTGTTTGAAACGTAGAAAAACTTTTTCCATATATTTTTCTATAAAAATTACTATGTGATTCATTTAAAATTCCTAAGTTTGCCGAAATATATCTGACTTGAAGTGGTCTAAAATATCTATTACTCCCTTTTCCATGTCACGCTTATTACCCGTCTTATCTATGGAAATATCAAGTGACGTGGCGCCAAGCACAATCCAACGCACCGAACTGGCCACTCCGCCGTGTTCCGGAAGTGCCCTTCCGGCGTTTACGAATCTAGCCCAAAGAGATAACGAAAGCGACCTTCGTTTCCACAAATATCAAGGGGCAATACCGGCTTTTTCGAGGCGGCCGACCGCTTCGGCCATAAAATCATTGGGTCGGGTCTAGCGATAGGGTTTTACCAGCATTTGGCTCAAAATTTTTCTGCCCATTCCCACGATTCCAACTTAAATTTCTTGCATTTTTGGCTTCGGATCATCCATCTTCCTCGCACAGGAAATCGGTGGTAAGTTGATTCGTCCATCATTGCGAGAGCAATTTCGCTCTTCGCTGATGGTCCCTGCCACCGAGTGGATCGCTAGCTCGTGTCGCTGACCACTTTGATTCATTGCCATTTGTTGAATCCAGGTGTTTTTGGTGCTTCTAAGCTCGTTTCTGACGGTTTCCCGGTGAAAATTTCCTAGGGATGGAGATCGTCAACGGGGCGGTTCACCCTCGCTACGCGGCCTCGGCGACCGGCCTTCTGTCGTCCGACGCGAGGGTCAGCGGCCATCTCCAGCTGCTCGGGCGCGTGCGCCTGCGGGGACGGGCGTGCGGGTTGCAGGCGGACTGCGACGGCGCGGCGCGCAGGTTCCTTGGCCCCCCGTCCCAACGACCCGGGAGATCAAGCGACTGGGGCTGGTCTGTTCGTTGCAGCTACGGCTCGTCCTCTGACGGCGACGGCACCGCCGCCGCGAATTTCGATGCCAGCGGCGAGGAGTTCGTCAACTCCAGTGTCATCGAGGCTGGTAATGTCTTTTTTCCCTTTCCTTTTTTCTTGTACCATGGTTAGCTTGCTGAAAAATATCTAATCAAAACATTTAATCCGTCCTTGTAGTTGAACTCAGGAGTGTATCAGATGGTTTTGTGATAAAAATGCGTGACGGCAAACACCTCAGATGTGTCCAGAATAATCCTCGGGTGCTGAGAGTACGGGACTCTTCACCGCACCATGCTATCGTGCTGAAAATGGAAGATGGAAGTGACCTTCTGCTCCCGATTATTGTCAGTAAGTATCAGCTACTGCCGGGATGCATTTTACATTGCTGCAGATCTTTTTCTAATTTTGCTATCTGTCCATGCCACTTTTGTCAGTGGAGACACCAAGTATTATGTTACTGGCTGCACTCCGGAATATTCGAATTGTAAGGACTTGATTAGCTGCTATAAGATTTTTACATATTAATTACCATCCACATACTCCTAGTTTTATATAGTAACATTGTATCTAAGCTGTACTGACATTACATCTTTCCAGCCAAGACCTACCATTTATAATGTAGTAAAGGAGATGACTGAAACAATGGGATATCAGGTAAGCTGAAAATGAAATCTTGTGGAATGGTTTAAATTTTTGAATTATATGCTATGTCGCTATTTCGAGTTCCATGCTTACTGTGTGAAATATTCTCAACGCATATGTTTAGCACTCCGCCAAAAAATGTCCTGCTGGACAGACTGAATTTGGAGTTCTTTGGTACTAACAATAATATGGTTTCTGTCGCATTGTTCACTTGGATATGTACTCTCCTTTTCCTTTTCAGGTCCGTATGGTGCGAATTACAGAAATGGTCCATGATGCATATTATTCTCGACTGTATCTTACAAAGGTAGAGTACCTAAAAGTAACTATCGTATAAAATGTTTTGTCCAGTCTGAACTCTTAAGTGTTATCTATGTATCTAGATTGGGAATGAAGAAGAGACTATGAGTTTTGACCTCAAGCCATCAGATGCTATCAACATTGCTTTCCGGTGCAAGGTGCGCATTTGCCTTCTGTTATTTCTTTGTAACCACTGAAATAGTTTGTGTTTAATGATAGCCAGTGCTGATATTGAAGATGTCCTTCTTTCCTAATCTTTTTTGGCCTTGTGAGTTAAGTATAGAGTATAGATGTTCCATAGGTAATACCGTAATAGTGTAAGCCATTTGATTAGAAAATGAAAGCAACAAAAATCTTTTGATTTACCAGCAAAAGCAATTTCCCCTTTTTAATCTTGACGTTCAGCCGATGCTTCATGAGTAGGAAACTTCTTTTGGAAAAAAGGTGTCAGCAGAGAATATCCATACTCTGTTCTAGCGCTCTGTGGATGTTTATGGTACTTATCCTAATTTCCTATGCCTTCATTCGTAGGTTCCGATACAAGTTAATCGGCATATTGCATATAACAATGGACTGAAAGTTGTACCCCCAAAGCCAGCTGACAGTTATGTAGGCTCGGATGAGATCCGAATCACAGGGCTTGACAGGTAGCACTAAAGATCCTTTTCATATCCATCTCTGTAAATACCAGTGTCTTTTCAAGCATTACAACTGCAGATATACCATTTCGCAGGCCTGATGATCAGCCTTGTGGTGAAGCCCAAGAGTTTGATTTGGTCCGCAATATGCTAATAGCTGCAGTTGAAGAGCGCTACAAAGATGCTGGTGAGCTCCTGCTAATCTGTATAAAAGAAATAGTTATGCACTGTTGTTGCATATGATTGGTTCCACCATTTTAAAGCGTTATAGGAATTGGAGTACCATTTTTTTGGTTTTGTTGATGATATTTGCATTTTATTTTGGCTAATTCTTTTGCTGGCGTTATATTTTCAGCTCAATACAGAGACCAACTTTCAATGCTGCGGTCGAAGAAAAAGAATGCAATATAACAGGTTACGAGTCCTTCGTCTTGGACCCTTGGTGCAACGCAAAACTGAAACTTCTTTCCTTTGAAAAAGTTGACCCCTGGACTTAGCACTGACGGCTCTTCTTGCTTTTGTCTTATATCAGGCTACCATGGGGTGCTGTAGATAGTACTAGGCTTTGCTGAAGACCATGAAGGTTTGGCAAACATCAAGAAGCGCCATGTGAATACTTACAGAAAACTTATGTGTAGACTTATGTATAGTAGTCTCGAAAAACTTAGCTTGTATTAGTTGCAATGGTTTTACTCAGTGCCAGTATCTTTATGAAATGTCGTAAACTTGATCTCAGTGCTATTCAACATCCAGCAAATTTACTCTATGAAACTTTGCAACTTCGGAAAAGAATAACTATATCTTGAATTGAATCTAGTTATGTTTTAATTCATATTCTTTCCCTGCTTGATGTAAACATAATACAATAACAGTTGTAAGTGGGTTTTATTCATGATTTACCCGTAACATTTTTACTGGTGGTGGTCTCATGGGTTGATCCATTTGTTGCTAGTCCATAACTGGGTTGGTGTGGTTTCGGCTTGGGGAAGCCTGACTGGGCAAGGCCCAGTTATCTGTAGAACACAGCCAGCTGGCCCGGTGCAGCCCAAGTTCTTCGGGCCTGTTCTATGGACGTCGTCTCAAGACGTGATCCATGGGAGCCGTCAATCGCCAATAGAATCAGGATCCTCCGTAAACGAATGAACGGCATCCAGTGACCCGTTCCACGGAGCCGGCCCACCCGTGCACGGTCCCACGCGTCCCCACAAGTTCCCGCACCGCCAGGCGCCAGGCTCTGCTCGGCGGATTCTCTTTGGCGCCTTCGTGTCGCATCGCATATATACCCGCGCGAACCAGTCGTGCGCGGTGCGCCGGGTCGATAGACCAGAAACCCAAGTCACGGCGACACGTGGCAGGCCTACGTGAAGGTTCCACCACAGTACCCCACCCCAACGGGCGGTTCCACCCAGTTCGGAGCGCATGGACCCGGCCCACAGAGAGATCGCGTAACCCCCTCCCCCTCCCTCCCCTCCTCCACCGATGAACGGGAAGGAGAAGCTTCTTTTCTTTCCCCTTCCCTCCCAAAAAGGCATCAAAATTCCTCTTCTGAATAAACAATACTGCAACGTAATTCGAACCAGCCGCAGCCATTTTTTCTCCGGCTCGTCTGGGCGTGCTGCTCGATCGAGAGGGAGGTTGCAACGCCACCGGAGGTGTAATAATTCTCCGTCGGGATTGAATCCGGATTTTTGGTGTTCTAAAGTTGGGAGGACGGGAAAATGTCGGGGTCCATCGACCGCGTCACGGCGCCATGTGAGTGCTGCATGTTCTTGGAGATTCAGTTTCCTTCTGTGTTTCTTGTTTGAAGAATTCCTCCTCGTTGGGGCTCACAACTGACGAGCGCGGGCATGGGTGCGGCCGAGCTGTTTGGCGGTTCTGCAAATATTGTCTACGTTGGCGTTCAATAGTTTGGTCACGAACATGATATGTCACGTAGTAACACGCAAAAAACTTTTGCTTCTCATAGTTTTACCTAGATTTAGGATTAGGAAGCCGAAGCTTTGCCGGCTATATATGATGCTTTCCCCCGGCTGAGGTTTGCGTGTTAGAGAATTCAGTAACATTTAAGTTCAATGAAAATATTTGATAGCAGTACCTAAGTTGCTATGGATTACGATCGCATATTGTTGTTCAGCATCGATATGAAATGATACTTGGGTGTAGGTTTTGAGGACTGTGCTCCCAATGATGAAATAAAAGAGTGCAAATCCGACGAAGACAACTCAGAAGGGGAAAGGAAGGCCAGAAGGAGCTCCTTCAAGAAGAGAGCGGTCACTGCAGGGAATAAATTCAGGCATTCCTTGAGGCGGAGGAGGAAAACAAGGAGCGATAACCACGCATTCCCCATAGAGGATATAAGAGATGCTCAAGAACTGGAAACTGTTGGAAGGTTTCGCCGGTCCTTACTTGCTGACGGCCTGTTGCCAGAACGTCATGATGATTACCACACGATGTTGAGGTAAAACAGACCAACTTGGTGTTCCTTTCGGTTTTCTTCGCTTTTATATTGGTTTCTAGCATATTTTGGATATCACAACTTCCATGAAAAGTCATTTTGACAAGAAATTCCTACTACTGGATAATAATATTTTCATTTGCAGATTCCTAAAAGCTAGGAGATTTAATATCGAGAAAGCAAAGCATATGTGGTCAGAAATGCTTAGATGGAGGAAAGAATTCGGCGCTGACAATATAGAGGTACAGCTGAACTGAAAGAGATGCTCCAAGAATAATATATTACTCCAGTGTCATACTTTCTTTATATTAACTTTTGTAATCTTCTACTTGGCTATATAGGAATTTGATTACACAGAACTACATGAAGTTTTGAAGTACTATCCACAATTTTATCATGGAGTGGACAAGGAAGGGAGGCCTGTGTACATAGAACTAATTGGAAAAGTTGATGCCCACAAACTAGTAGAAATCACAACTATTGACCGATATATAAAGTATCATGTCAAGGAATTCGAAAAATGTTTGCAAATGAGGTTTCCAGCTTGCTCTATTGCTGCCAAAAGGCACATAGATTCGTGTACAACTATCTTGGATGTGCAAGGGGTGGTATGTGCTTCCTATCGCTAATATTTCTTTCAGAATTAAAATATTTTATGTGAGTAACAGCAATTTACTTGTTTCTGTAAGTGAAGGGCCTAAAGAATTTCTCTAAGGATGCAAGAGAGCTAATTATGCGACTGCAGAAAGTCAATAATGACAACTATCCAGAGGTAGGTGATTCCATCAACCTGTTCACTATTAGTTGTCACCAAGGGATACCAAGAGAGTGCTCAGGTGCATGGCCCCTGCTGCCCATTTTTTGTTTCTACCTGATTTTGCTTAGCAATAACAAGTCGCTTAAACTTTGAAGTATATATTGTTTGGAATTTCTTGCCTGAGTACTCTTACACTACATTCATTCCAAAGATATCAGGTTAGCACTAGTAAACTGCTAGCTGAACCAAGCCTGAGCGCAGCCACTCCCACCATCCTGTCAAACTTTTAAAAACATTCTACTTTGTGTGCTTTTTTTTTCTTTTCCTAGTTATCACTGCTTAGTGGTCCACTAATTTTTATCTGGGTCTTTATTGGGAAATAATTTCTCTAATGCATTCTGAACGCATTTGTAGACCTTGTATCAATTGTACATCATAAATGCTGGCCAAGGCTTCAAGATGTTATGGAATACAATTAAGTCATTTCTTGATCCAGAAACCGCCTCAAAAATTCATGTGAGTATTGCACTTGTTTATTGCATATCTCTCCTTGTACTATTACAAGCAACTTTTGGATTGCCTATTTATTGTCTCACCAATCTCTCTCGTCAAGGTCCTTGGAAGCAAGTACCAGAATAAACTGCTCGAAATAATTGAAGACAGGTTAGGATCCTACTCCTTTTATTCAATAATTTTTATTTGGATTCCATCCTGATAATTGATTACTCCATGTTTCCAGTGAACTCCCAGATTTTCTTGGCGGCAAATGTAGGTGTGAAGAATATGGAGGTTGTCCGAATTCTGATAAAGGTCCTTGGAAGGACCCTGAAATCATCAAGGTATTCTCTTTGTTGTGCTCTCAGCGTTCTTGCTTTTTGTGCTGTTTTTGTAATGAGGGTCATTTGATCTTCGTGTTAAACTTATGAGTATTGCCAGGATGCTAAAATAACTTGCATACCATATTGCAGAGGGTCCTCAATGGTGAAGCAAACTATGGTCGGCAAATTCTCTCTGTATCAACCGTTGAAGGGAAGGAAGATTGCTGTATTGAGCCTCAGCTCCCGACTGTAAGCTTGCTTTACAGGGATGTTGCTTGAAACATTGTATCAAAATTTTCAGTACAAATCCTAATCCATTTTCTCATTTTATTAAAGCAGAAAATAGGAAATGATGCTTTTGCTGAGTCGAGTTCGGAACTAGAAGATGTTTCTTCTCCAACCACTTCAATGAACCCCTCCATAAACCCTCATTTGACCCCTGTGCATGAGGCGAGTGGCCTTTTTCTCATATCTTTTTGGATTACTGCTTAGATTGCCAATTGTTGTCCCAATCTTTTTAGTTTATAAACTAGAAAATCTGCGCGGCATTTATCGCGCTTTTCGTATATGTTTTTGCTGTGCACCTCTAGTTGAATCAGTATATTTTAAATTTATTATTTAACAAATAGAAGTATAGTTGCCTTGATATGGATAACAAAGTTATATAAATATATATTCCGATCTTAAAAAGTTGTCGATATGGTTTTCAAAGTATAAGTGTGACTCTTGTTATCAATAAAATATTTAATAAAAAGTAGCGTCGGTACACTTTTAAGAAAGTATTTTTCAAACAAATTATTTCTAATTTTGTAACTTAATAAATTTAAAATTATTTCTAATTTATATTGGCAACGTTTGATTAAAACATTGCGTCCCAAGCTACTATTTTTTTTAAACCGGAGTTGTAAGCGAGAAAAAGATTGAATCTTAGTTTTCATAATAATCAAGGAATATTTTTAGGAGATAAAACAATTTAAGTTATCTAAATATATATTTTTATAACATATAAAAATCTTTAATTGTAGCATATACTTGCAAAACATAGAAGTAGAATAAATTTATAAGAACTTCTCTTATATCTTTTGAAATAGTTTTATTAAATCTATAGCATAGTAATCAAGGAGTATTTTTAGGAGATAAAATAATTTAAGGTATATAAATATATATTTTCATAACATATAAAGGTCTTTAATTGTAGTATATACTTGCAAGATATATAAGTAGAATAAATTTATAAAAACTTCTCTTATATCGGCACGGTCGTTCATGCTTGCTCCCGTCGAGTAGAAGCACACTCCTACTATGATCGGAGAAAGGATTTTTTTTCTCTTTCTTAATATCTATTTTTTCTCCTTTATAATATCTACCGTTATATTTTATATTTTAATTCGACGGTTAATATTTTTTAGGGTGACGTGACGCAAGCATTTTAATATATTGCGATGACACGGCCGTTCATGTCTGCTCCCGCCGAGTAGAAACACGCTTCTACATTGACCGGAGAAAGGATTTTTTTCTCCTTCCTAATATCTATTTTTTCTCCTTTCTAATATCCACCATTAGATTTTAATCTGACGGTTAATATTTTTTAGGGTAATGTGGCGCAATGAGGGTTGAGAGAACGTATGGCGTTTGCGCTTTAATATATTGCGATGGCACTGGTGTTCATACTTGCTCCCGTCGAGTAGGAGCACGCTTCTACGTTGATCGAGAAAATAATTTTTTTCTCTTTTTTCTCTTTCTTAATATTCACTGTTTAATTCAACGGTTAATATTTTTTAGGGTGACGTGGCGCAACGAGGGTTGAGAGAACGCTCGACGTTTAATATATAAAGATATGATGATCCAATATGTGATTTTCTATTTGCAGTCTCATGCTTCCACATCTGATGCTCCTCCCATTATAGAGGATGACATGTCAGTTGTTGACAATTCTATGGATGGATGCATTGATCCAAGAGCCAGCTCAACGCCTTCCACCTCAGGTCTTTATATAGTGCTGTTAGTAATATTCCTGTTATTGAAAAGTTATTGTATATTGCTGAGTTGTGACAAAATATCTTTATGATAGTAGGATATGGTGATAACCTAGCTTTGCTGTGAGTTTTTTGGACTTACATTGACTTATTGTTATGCATGCTTTATCCAGGTTCATTCTCCTTAAGAAATGTACCAACAACATTAAGTGAACTTCAAACACGAATTTCTTCATGGTTGACAGTCTTAATTGTGGGCCTTCTGGCATTCATTCGTTCTGTCCTGAGCGTAATGACTGAAAGGTTTCCGCATCAGGATGTCCTTTTCCGTCAACATAGGGCCGAGGACCCTGAAGAATATGTGGAAAATGGAAACACTAAATTCATGTTAAGACGTCTTGGTGAACTGGAGGAGAAAGTATTGTCACTTGAAGCAAAACCACCCCAAGTGCCACTTGACAAGGAGGAATTGTTAAATGCAGCTGTCTACCGTGTGGATGCATTAGAAGCTGAGCTGATTTCTGTGAAGAAGGTAGTCTTGCTTTTTTAGAAATAAAGTATTTTTAAGCAGAGACTAAGGCAGAAAAAATTTCAAGTTGCATAACATTTATTGTGATGTCTTTATATGTTGTTAAACTGCATGATGTCTTTATATGTTGTTAAATTGCATAAGCTGCAGCAGTTTCTTGATTTTTTTAATTGATTCAGAACTGGTTTTCTTAATTGTTACTTAGAAATTGAGAAACAACAGAAAATGTGACTTTATTAATGTTTGTGACTCGTTTTGCTCATGAGCAGGCCCTGTATGAGAAAATGATTCGGCAAGATGAGCTGCTTGCATATATTGACCGGCAACAGGCAGTCAAGTTTTGTGTAAGTTATGATGCTGTTTGTCTGTTCATTCCTTTTGAGACATAGGACAATATTGATTACTGCCCCTTCTACTTTCAGTACATGGTACCAGATACACCAATTGATATGTCCATCCACTGTTTGCAGGGAAAGAAGTTGTGTTAAGTACCGAGTACTAGTCAATATTTTTTTTCCTCTCTTGAGACGTGTAAATTTTATTGTGGGAAGTCCTGTAATTGTTGGAAATAGAAAGGATTGGGTGGTAAGCAGTTTCTTCTTTTTTTCCTATCATTAGGTATACTTATTGGGTCTGGGTAATCGCTGCCTTGCTGGTGCCTAAACATGTTGATTTCAGAAACACAAGGTTGGAGCAAATTTTAGACATCGTGATCTCCTTGCCATTCGTGGGCTTATTCTTCTGTTTTACCTACGCATGTAAAAATCTGGCCACATGCATGTATATGGACAGGGGCGGAGGCATATTCACGCCGGAGGGTGCAGCGCACCCACGGAAAATCAAAAAATCAGTGATTTTGATCAAATTTTTACCATATTCGCACCTTTACGAAAATTTTGCCTACAGATTTTCTCTAGCTCCGCCCCTGTATATGGAGACTTCTGAAGCTGTCGCCTGTGCAGCGTTCTGGTACGGGATCTGGTGGGTATCTCCTGTTCAGTCTAGTAAAGAATATGCTAAGCCTCCGTCATGCATGTTTAGCCTTCTAAATGTCTGAGAACAAAACAACCTAAGGTTTTGTGACTTTGGTCAGAAGAAGTTGGATTGTATTTTGAATACAAATTTGAAAGGGGAAATAACACTCGGGAAAACCAAAATAAAGCAAAAGGAAAATCAAACACTTGAGCATATCCACTTTTATTATTTATGCTATTAGCAACATCACTGGGAAATTTGTCTACACCAACCAATCTGCAAATAAAATTTGACCGCACTGCAAAAGAACGTGTAATCTGCAACGAAAGCCTTGTTTGGAAATCCAGTTTGGTGTGTTCCTGCTCAGGTGTATTACTACTATTCAGGTTTATTACTACTTCGCCATATATTTCTCTTGTTCCTATTTGTTCACCGTTATTAAAGGTTGTCAAAGTACTCCAAAACGCTTATTCGTATCATGATGGCATGGTGAAATCTGATGAGCTGATGAACCAAAGATTCATAATGTCAACACACCCAATGCAGCTATCTTAAGAAAGCATATAGGTCAATACAAAAGCTCATTATATCTTTAACATGATCATCTGAGTCAAAAGGCACTTTGAATGAACAGGATAAAATGCAGAACTTTAGAAAATCTACAAGTTACAAAAGAATAAACATAAACAATAATAAAACAACGGTGAGTCCTATCTTATCCTCCAGTAGAAGTGGATTCTATTTATCTCCAGAGAGCATATGTATTTTATTCAAACAATTTCCTAAACGTGGAAACAGAAACCTTCCTGCCAAATTTCTATTTTGTTTAGTGTCTTGCCATCTGACATGTCTTCAATAACCTGTATGGATCTAGACTGGAGCTCATGAATGATGTCTTCGTCATGAAACCTAATGAGTTGGATGGTTGTATTTCTTGAAGACCCGCTCTTGGTTTTCCCTCCACCATTCTTCAGCTTGATTCTCCACAAATCTCCTTTTGCTGTCAGGGCAGATAAGTTGATACAGATTGTAAATTTAGGTGGAACAACAGTAATTAGAATTCAGACTGTTTCGTACCTGAATCGGACCCGCTTGAATACTTTGGTGCCATCCTTCAGCTGTAGGAGTGTCACATATACACCAGGTTCAAACTGCTCGATTAGTTGCACTTCTCCATGGGTACCCTGCTTGGGGGCGAAATCACTGTGGGCCTTGGTATGGTTTTCCATGCTATGATGGGATGGGGATTCACTTGTGATGGAAACAGCTGAGCCAGTAGCAGCCCTGCCATCTTGTGACATCATCAAGTAACCAGCACCGCCTGACTTATGACTGGCCAAATCATATCCACTTAAGCCTCCAGATAGGTGAAGATGATCACGTTCCATTTGATTCATGAACTCTGACGGGTGACTTGACTGTTCCCTGAGGAGTGACTGTGTTTGCATTTGTAGAGCTCTTATGCTGTCAGCAGCGTTGCTAGGAAGTTTATCTACAATACCATTTAACTGCAGAACAGCAGTCGATCATGATGTATCCATACGGTGTCATAAAATTTTTATCAGATTCATTTCGTTTCGTTTGGTATTTTACTTCTAAATCCTTTTAGTAAAGAAAGATATACTGGATTTCCATAAGTAGAGATGATATCCTTCAGGTTGAAAAGTAACATGAACCCAATACCACCAAGGATAAAACAAATAGACTGCATCAAGTGAAAAGAAAAGGGAAGATTTTTAAATGAGAAAATATTCAGTGCCAACACCTATTGGATGGAATTGTGAAAACCCTATTAAAAACCTATTAAAATAAAAGTTTTTAAAAAATCTGAAACTTTTTTTTCTCGAACATGTTGGATAATTTTGCATAAATG
Organism: Zoysia japonica; assembly: GCA_001602275.1. Lineage (NCBI taxonomy): Eukaryota > Viridiplantae > Streptophyta > Magnoliopsida > Poales > Poaceae > Zoysia > Zoysia japonica. Next base: position 1,543,590 of record BCLF01000029.1, on the reverse strand, counting down.
TATTAAGAAGAAACAAATAGGTAAAGAAGAAAAAAATTCTAAAACTTGGCAAACGTGTAGATGACATGCTGAGAAACATGAACACCATATTTCGCCCCAAAGTCGACTGCATTACAAGATACAAAAATATAAAAGCATGGAGAAAGAGGAGGAAAAAGGACCAAATAGTGATTTTGCTGTAATTTGTCCTCCTCCTTCGTGATTTTTTGTTTTGTACCTTTTGAACGAAGTTGAGCTTGGAGCTCAAATTTTATATGCATGTATCTCACCATGTTATCTACACATACACCAAGTTTTAGATTTTTTTAAAAAAAACTTACAATTTCAATTAGGTTTTTTAGAGAGTTTTCATGATTCCACTGAAATAAGTGGTTTGCAATGAATATTTCTCTTTTTTAAATACCTCATTGTCAAGAAATTTAACAAATTCCACCATAGCTTTTCGTCTGGCTGATTCTTCGGCTGCCATAGAGGCAATAGTTTTAGCTTTTTTATCTGATTTTAGAAGTTGATCATGTTGGGCTTCACACTTCTGCTTCAAATTATCAACCTGCAGAAAACACAACGTTTATAGAAAACAGAAACCAGAAGAATAAGAGAAGTAAAAAAAAACATTATTCTTGCCTGAGATTGCAACTTCAAAAGGTTCTGATTCAACAGCTCATTAGATTTATGTATGCTATCAGCATCATTTTTAGATACTTGTGGTTGTGGAATAGCAGCAGCAGGGGGCGACTTTGTTTTCTTTGAATATGGAGATGTGGGTCCTAAAGAAAATGGCATTGCAGGTGACATGGCTAGAGCTGGTGGCATTCCCATGGATGAAAGCCCCCCGAGTTGGGAAGAAAATAAGGATGAAACCTGGGATGCCCTCATAACTGACTCAACTGCTTTCATATCAGGCCTAGCTGATTTTGCTTCCATATATTTGGCTGGTTCCGTTGGTGGGGTTGCTGCAAGCCTGGATGGCCTTATATCTGGCCTATCTGACTTATCTCTACTGTCAGTAGAGCGCCGAGCAATAGCGTTTCTTTTGTTGGAATTGTTGCTGCTGGTATCTGCACTTTTAAGTTTTAGGAAACATGAATCACACACACGATGCGGCTTGCCAGGAGTTGGCGCAAGAGCAGCCTTCAGAACTTTCCTTGAACTACAGGCATGGCAGTGAACTAGCCCACAGTTGTAGCAATTATGTCTCTTTCTCGTGAAACCAAATGCTTGCCTACAACCTGTGCATACTGACTGATCTGCACCTGATACCCACTTATGTATGCAAATACATGTTGTGAAATTTGAACCACACGATATGCTTTTGACATGTCTATCTTTAAGCGCTTCAACAAGAGTAGGTGCCTTTTTGTCATTGAGATCGCCATGACCAAGTCTTCCATTGGCTCCCATCCCCCATGTGTATACTTCACTTCGTGATGTTAGAACCGCAACATGGGAAGCTCCACAAGAGATTTCTTCCACCAATTCACTAGCCAATCTATCTTTGACTAAGCAAGGCTGCTTACCATCAGATTTTGGATTTCCAAGCTGACCATTGTCAGCACTGCCCATGGTATACACATGACCAGATGTGGTAAGAGCAACAGTCATATTTTGTCCACAGGCCACCTGATGGAAATTGTAATCAACAAGGGCTTGGATACAGGTAGGAACCAGCCTAGCTTCTTTGTCACCATGGCCTAGACGATTCTTATCTCCATCACCCCAGGTATATAACTTCTTTGAAACCATATTCATGCCTGTCTGCCCAGTAGCTTCAACAATTGCTGCAGAATGCCAAACTCCACATGCAACTTTTGTTGTTCTAAATCCATTCAAGGCTTCCACTTCTTTTGGGTATCCAACACTTTCACGGTTCCCATGCCCAAGAACACCAAACGTTCCATCACCAAATGTGTATACTTTCCCACTTGATGTGATCAGAGCTGAATGCCACGAGCCACATGCAACAGATAGTACTTGAAGACCCTCCAAAGGCCCGGACACACATTTTGGAAGCCAATGGCTAGCCCCGGTGTCATATCCAAGCAATCCAGCATTGTAACAACCATCCCCCCAATTGAATAGATCACCAGAAGTTGATATAGCACAGGTATGGAACTCCCCGCATGCAATAAAATCAACTATGGTCACAGATATTGACTCAACAAGCTTGGGCCGACTAATATCTGCATCAGTCCCATGACCAAGGCGCCCACCAAATTCCTCACCCCATGTAAACACCTCTCCTTGCCTGGTAGTAAGAGCGACATGCCTTGAACCACATACTATTTGATGAACATCTAAGACGACATCTGACTCCAAAGGTTTGGGAATCAGAACATCAATTTTTGAGCATAATGCGCCTGTTTGTCCATCTGATGGTGCCACATCAGTCCATACTTCACCCCATACATAAACGTCACCAAGGGACTCTATGTCATCTGTTCCAGAACCCTGACTTGAAGAGCTAGGGGCACTGGAAATACTAAGTCGACTACTATCTACACCACTTGTTCTGATCATATTTGCACGGTCAGATACCACATCTGATCTTCTGAAACTAGAGGAATTGGTTCCACAGTAACTAGCTGTGTTAAAAGTACGTGAAATACTTGAAGCAATATCTACGGTTGAGTCAAATGAATGGCGATCTTGATGATACAATACATCCTACAAAGCAAAGAAACATAATATTCAGCTAATTTTTGGTCAAAGATGAGAATTTATGGATCCCCAGAAGGTGGATATATTATTTGAAGCATGTGTTCACCTTTCACAGGTGCATCAATGAAATATGCAAAACATGCCTTTTTTTAGTAAGAAATAACTCTTTTAGTAAAAACATCTCCAAGTGTAACTAGAGGAAACAATACAGTATTTGTAGAATAAGTGGATTTGAAATGACATTAATTCGATCATGCCCTATTAATATATTCACGCTTAGCATAAGAACATTTGAAGTTGACATTGCAAAATTGAACCAGGTGTGGAACTGTTCATGAAATTATAATATGTTGCTTAGGACATGGAACTCACCTCGGAAAATGATAAGCTGTCCTTGTGCTCGTCAATTTGATAAGTTTTACGGCTTGAACTTATTAGCCACTCAAGTGAGGAAAACCACACTTCAACTTCAGCTTGATCCTTGCAAACCTACAGAACGGACTGAAATTCATGCTCTGGTATCTTATTTATGTGATTCAATACTAGTTGTAGTTTTGTAAATCCAGACACATAGCTTTTAACATCAGTCAATGGTTACATGATCATAAATTATCTTTACCAGATCAAGTGAGCGTTGGCCGTTCTTGTATATGAGGGAAAATGACAGATAATCCTTCTCAGGGTGTAAAAACCGCCTAAAAACAGCCTGGTCAAGAGTTAAACATGTAAGGCCCACGATGGACTGTAACTCACAGCACTCATGTTCCAATGAAAAATGTCATGTAAGTTTTAATTTCAGTTTACAGATTCTTTTCTTATCATCAGCAGGGATCTATGTTACTAAGGCTATGCTAGGAAGAAAATTTTTGGGAATTAACTCAGATGATAGTGAACTTACAGTTCTCTGTCCAGGAATGACTTTAGAGACAGAAGACAGTTGAAGGGACTTCTCTTTTTTGTGAGAATACCAAATTAATGCTGTTTCGTCCTGCATTTAGGAATATCAAACAAGCAGTAGCAAACATAGCATATGCAATGCCAATTGGCATGCATATGACTCCAATACTTATGAACTTACACTAGAAAGTCTGAAAGCCCGGATCTTAGGTTTCCCTTTCCGGCTATACTTGATAAGCTTGCTGCCTTTCTTTAGAGTAATAAGGGCCTTAAAAATTAGACATGAATTTAAGTATAGCAATTAATAAAAAAATTGACATATGTGCAATTTATAAGAAGTGAAATATTAATGTCATGCCTCCAGCCATACATTTTCATCTGGTGTCATCTAAACAGCTATAAGTCAACATCCTACTGTCAGTTCTTTTCATCCACACCTGGTGATAGAAAGGACAAACAAGATACGAAACTGTTAAGTTACATGAATGGAATTCAATTTTTAAGACATAGGAATTGATGAAAACTGCATTTGGTTTAAATAATGCTGTGATTCCTCTGATACTAGACTAGATCAAGAAAGTCCTTACCTAACATTTGGGACATTAAGCTAGCATCACACTCATCTTGAACCCCAAGCCACATTAATCTAATGTAAAAATAAATAGGTGGCCATTGGTGAAGCTGAGCTCAGTTGGTCAGGTTCCTTGTGCTGGAGCCTATCCATCTAGGTTCAGTCTCCGTCTCAGCAAGTGCTTCTCTTTATGCCCAACTATTCTTTCAGTTTCAGTGGTGGGTGGTGTACTTCAATAAGGAGGCACTTTGAGATGTCTTCACCGCAAAATCTACCAGCCCAGACTTTCTTAAGCACATGTGCATCTATAGGGACATGGGTGAGCGAACGTGCATATGTATTGTGTCTCACAAAAAAAAAGACTAAAATAGATGACCACTACTATGTTTCGATCATGAAATGGAAATAAATAAGGTTTTTTCTTCAAAACAAAAAAGTCCTAATTCGTTGGCCCAAGTGCTAGAAATGAGTGTTTCGTTGCACACATGGCTAAGGGTGATAAAAGAGCTTGGCCCGCGGATCCTTTCACAAATTCAATCGGCCCTAATTAAATTTTAGTTCAAAAATAAATAGAATTTGAGCCCGATTCTAATCCGATCCGGCCCTCACTGTTTCTAGTTCATTTTCGAAACAACGTGTATGAGAAAAAGGTAAATTTGAGGTTCTTATGGCTGACACAAAAAAAAGTGGAAGTGCCATGTTTGGTTTCACCTGGACCTAAGATCAGAATCATCAGATTAAAATGACAGTATTATGCTTATGCAACAGCTATGAAATAAAATGCCTAACTCGAATTGATAGCGGGTGATTAGGAAATAAATACCGCAAAGAAATTAAACCTGCCACAAACTTTCAGTCGATAAGACAAACGGCAAAGGGAACAGGGAACAAGGAAAACCTTCCGTTATACCGATCCTTACGGCCTCGAGGAACGCTAAACAATGCAGCACAGCCCGAGAGTCAGCGACGGCGTCGGATGAATCGGCAAGGAGGCATCGCTCGCCGGAGGCCACCGGGCACCTGTACCACGTGAATGCCTGCTGCTGCGCCGTCCGCCGCTGGCGACCACGATGCCACCCCGATGCGCAACGGTGATCACCGCAACCCGCTGCGGTCCTCCGCGTATGGCGCCCCGCGAGTGTGGAAGAGAGGTATCGTGGAGACGAGAATAGCTGCTGGCGGGGGATGGAGGGGCAGGCAAAAGGAGGAGAGCGAAGAAAGAGGATGACACAGGTGAAAGGGGGCATCGGAACGGGATTCGTCTCCTCTCTTGTATGGAAACTTTAACAGGAACCTAATCACTTATTACAGAATTCAATAATGATTATATAATTCATATTTTTGTTTTTTAAATAAATTAGTATAATTTAGATAGTAAATAATATGCAATGAATAGATAATATTAAGTATGACAAAATTTGCTATATAAAAGCAAAACAAAGAATATAAATCCATCCGAACAACAGAGTTAATTTTTCAGAACAATAAAAATTGGAGGACGAGAATGGGTTTGCAAAGTCACTGTTTCCTATTTTCCCGATTAATAATTTTTCGGAAAAAATGAGTTGCAACCGATCTTACTCTCTCCTTTAATTGTTTTTGCTGCTGACTTTTAACGATATTTTTAAATATTCATATTATTCAAGAAAGTGTTATAGATATTATATTTATACAATTTACTTTATTATTAAAAGTATTTAAAAAACTTATAATTTTGTACATTTGAATTAAATTTTGAATAAGTAAATGTCAAAGATGATATTAAAAGTTAATAGCAATAACAATTTAAAAACATGAGGAGTTTATAATATTGCTCCAAGACATGCATGCAAAACTCTGCATCACAACCTATATGGTGAAACTTTCAAACTGAATTTATAAATGGCCAATCATGTCATGGAATTTATAAAATGAGCCACATCAATACAAAAAATGGAGCCATGTAACTCCATCCTTTAAAAAAATCATTCGAAGCATATGAAAGAATGTTGAGATAGCCCTTTTATTACCAAAGCATGCAAAATGAGATCTCAATCATGCATGCAAATGCTTTTTCTATCTAAGATCTCAGATGTCCAATTAGTTCGTCTGCCATTATATTCTTACCAATATCTAAATTTCCGCTACTCCAGGTTTGGGGTGAGCTCCCCATATTTGCGTTCAACATACGCATATTTGTCTTGTGAAACTTTCTACGCTCTCCAGTCCAAAATGTCATTTGTTTTACTTCAACATCAATAGATTATATAGGTTCACAATGTATGGTCTCTGTCAATAAATTCATCATTGAAACAATTTCATAATCTAAGACTCTTGATATTTATAAACCTATCTCAATATCTAGTTGAAGATGTCGTTACTATGTTTTTTCTAAGAGACGCTACAATACTTGAAGTTAACTGCAATTATTCATTTGATTAGATCTAACGGTTAAAAATAGATAGTTATTTAGTTAAAAGTATCAAAATAGTGAACCCGATACCAAAAATAGTGAACTCGGTACCAAAAATACTGGGCCGTACCAATTTTAAAAAATCGGTTGATGAGATGTATTGAAAAAGTGGAGCTACTTTCTATACCTATAAGTACTGTAACATCTTTTTTTTTAAGGAATGGGGGGTAGGTTAGCCATTACTACCTTTTAAACTGATTGTGAACATTAAAAGATGCCTGAGTTTTATAAAAAAAATATTTGTATCTGTATATTGTCGTAACTCTACAGAGAATATATTTAGTACAACTCGAAAACTGTCAAACGAATGAGAACCTAAAGATGTAATAGCCTGTACGGTGGGCGTATCAGACATTTTTTTATTTCTCCTTTTTCTACACTTTCATTCAGTTCTGGAATGAATATTACGAGGGTGAAAGAAGGGCGGAATGCTGTAATCCCAAGCAAAAAAAAATGCCATCTGAAGAACAGCTACCACTAGAAATATGTAACGAGGACAAAATCAATCTGTACAGCACAGCGACTAGGACAAAAAACGACGCATATGTAGACGACGACTGGTGATAATATGTCCAAATCACTCTCCTTCGAAACGCTGCCAGGCCACGGCGCAACCAGCTGATCGATCAGATCCGTTTGATCAGCCGAGCAACGGTGCCGATGCATCCCCGCCTTTCCATTTCCTGCTGTAGTACGCGTACAGCACCAGCTGCGCTACTCCAAGGATGACCCCAAGCCCATTTGGCAACTGAAAATCGTCACGCAAAAAGAAAAGATGTTATAGCATAAAGAAAAGATAAAAGGATATATTCATGATGGCGAGTAGAACAATGGAAACCATCGCATGGGAGCTATTTGCTACTCCATTCATTGATGAAAATTTAATACGGAGTAATAGACTTTGATAGGCATAGCTGTTGACTCATTTCTTTCCCTTATCATTATCATCAGTGCTAATTGTTGCTGAATCATGTAACAACCGAAGTGTGTTTACGAACTCGTAGAGGCCGGGTTAATTTTTATTTTCGAAATATGAAGTGTAAACTTGAAACGAGGACTGAGGTCTCACGTATATGAAGAAATCACGCAGCAGAAACCCATACAGTGCGAAGGAGGCACTCATCAGGAACGTGGAGAGGGACAGGTAGAAGGGCATGAACTCCACGCATTCGGTCCGGATCACCAAGCCCTGAACCAGCAGGAAAAGATGAAAAAACGGGTCTGATTTCATTTTTTGAAGAAGCAAAAAAATTGTTCTTGGTAGCTCCAAGCAGAGCTCATGTTGGAAAGGCGTACCATGACGGCCAGCGGGGAGGCAAACATGGAGATCAGAGACGCCATGCTCACGGCGCCAACGAACTGCTGCCGAGCCGGACGCTCGAAGAAGGCGAGGCTGGTGTGCGCAATGAGCGCGACCACGCAGACGACGAGCGCCAGGAGCCCGGTGATCTTCAGCTGCGGAGAAGAAAGATTCACTATCAGGTTTCTGAACAGAGAACTGGTTCAGGACGGACGGCAAGAGATTCCACCGAACATTACCCGTGTCCTCCTGCTGTCGGCGTAGACGATGAAGAGCAAAATGTAAGCGAGCTGGAACACGGCGCCGGTGCCGTTGACGGTGGCCACGAGGAGCCTGCCGTCGGAGACCCAGGGCAGCCCGTACCAGAGGCAGATGCAGCAGTTGAGCAGGGAGAAGAGGTACGGGAGGCCGTCGAACTGCTCCGTCGACTTCGCCTTCAGCACCCGCTTGAACGTCGGCCTGATCACACACCAGAAAGTGAAACAAAGATCGCAATAATTCGTGAGCGATCCGTCCCCTTGCAGTCGAGATAGGTGAGGAGCAGAAGAACGTCGGCGAAGCTTACACCGGCGACAGGAAGAGCGCGAGAGCGAAGACGTTGCCTGCAATGGCGGGTGGGTTAGCCGAAAATTCACAGCAGGTTAGCTTGCTCGCTCGACCTTCTTCTTCCTTGGAACAGCCGAGGAGGAATTTGGAAGGCAGGCGACGAAGAAGGTTACCTGCAAGACCAGCGGCGAAGCAGGACACGTCGTAGAAGGAGCTCATAGTCAGCTGCTGGACGCGCCTCCCTTCTCCTTTCTCGCCCCTTTTTCCCTGTGGTGACCACGCTCGCTCCTCGTGCTAAAAAGCTGGGGCTCTTATAAAGTCGGGACCCGCACGGGTCAGTGAGCTGCCAGCTAGTACACGAACGCCACAACCACCGGTTGAAACGTACGTCCTCTATTTTTAAATTAATATCACCGTTAATTTTTAATATTAATTTTAATTTAAAAAATTAGTTTAAATATGAAAAATTTTAAATTGTAATTTAAATAGTTTTAATAATAAATTAAATTATAAATAAATATATAATATTTATTAAAAATTAATAAGATATATAGTTAAAATTAAAATTAAAAATTAACAATGATAACAATTAAAGAACGAAGAGAGTATGATTGAATCGTTGAAAAGCCTGATGAAGTGCTGAGCGTGCGAATATCCCCGTCTATTTCTTTCTCCTTGAGGTGAGGTTTCAACTTCAAGTATCTCCCTGTCCACGAACTCGCAAGATATATTGAAGTATATCTTTGTGAACATATATATATATATCCCGGCGACGGTAACACCCCGTCGGGGGTTCTTTTCATCTTGGTAACCTCGTTTACCGCGTGACTGTGTTACGCATGGTCTGGAATGTTTTGCAGCAATGCGTCGCTGACTGAGTTTCTCTGAACTTGCTTCTGAAATTGTGAATGTTCGCAGAAATTTTTCGGAAGGTTCTCGGTTCAAGCAGGATTAGCGAAAGACACCACCGTTTCCAGTGGAATTTTCAGTACCAGTTACTTAGTATCTTTTCCTGATATGGTACATTATGTAGGAGTATCTGTCTTGATGTCAGGTGGCCGCGGAGAGTGTAGTGCAGTAGTGAACAAAAAATCGGAAGTCGCTTTACGAACTTGTGGCCGTAAAGGCTGTGTGGCCACAAGTTGAGCCTGCAAAACTGAACCAAACGAAAACCAACCAGCGATCGGGACCAAACGATTTGAACGGACACAAATCCATGGCCGGTCGAGACGACGCGTTGTGATGGTTGACGGTTGACACGTCGTGCCGTGTCAGCTTCGTAAAATGAAGATATATCCGTATCTCCACTATGCTTGCCTGTTGGAGAAAGCATTTTCAACATTGACAAGGCGTAGGCTTTACAAACTGTAAACATTTGCCATCTCCCATTCTTGACATTCGAACTCGAACGGTCCATGAACTGTAGCTTTATTGCAGAGTTTCTGCTTTCAATTCCCCGTTCAAGAAAAGAAGTGGTCATGTTTCCCAACATAAAGCAATACCATGTGAAGGTAGTCCAAGCAATAAGAAACAGTTCATATTGAGACGGCACGGAAAACAAAGACCTTTTCCGAACGTGGGCATATAATCCAGAGGGTATCAACAAGCAATTCGGCCCTAACTCCTATGACGCTGTGATGGGCACCTCAGATAATTTTTTTTTATCTAATGTGCATAGTATCTGCATTAATTATCACTACAAATAAATTTTCAAATTGTTTGAACAAATATACTTGTCTCAAAGTGATGACCAATAGAAAGGGACTTAGCAGAGGATACCCAAAAATTAAGTATAAACATAGGATGAACAAAATTTCTTTACTGTCGACTCATTTCAACCCTTATGCTACAAGACCTAGATGGCATTAGACAAGGGAGCGGTGATTGGAAACACTACGGAAATGAAGAATATTAACCACAACCAAGAAGGTGAAACTTTGCACAGACAGACCCATAGGTCAGGGAGAAACATCAGCTCGATGTTATTCAAGATCAGTCCCTTCATATATTTTGTGACATTTCAACCAGACTAGTTACAATCACCCATCAGCCTTGAACCGAACAACATCGCATCTTCTGTCCTGCCTTCCTTCCAATTCTGGGTCCCCAGCAAACAAGAAAATGTTAAAAGAAACCACTAAATGCAATATAGTAATGCTTAAAGGACAAGAATATTTAACAATCAGAAACAAATGTGCTCTGGGACACCTGTACCCATTACTCAATTAGTTGGCGCCATTTGCGAGAATCAGCAGTGCTACTAAAAACATGGCAGCTAAAGGAGAAATCATCTTTGTCCAATATTGTCTTTTCCATAAGATAATTATTTAGGCACACTGAAATATCATTCATTTAAGTTTATTGTGCATGTTTGTATGCATTCCAAACACCAGCTAACATAGAAACAAAAATATTGAATGCAGCATGGATAGATTAATATACTGTAAATACTTGCATCAGATGGATCAACCAAGTATCACCCTAGTTATGATTTATGTGTACCTGTTAATCCTACAGATGCACACTACGCGTCAAAATTTAGAGCATAAATTAAGCAAAGGCAAAAGTCAACAGAAGCTCAAGTATGAATCATCAGCAATGTTCAAATTCTTCTGTTGCTATATTCCCCTTTGACATCTAATATCAAATTAAAAGAATCTCACAGGTCACATGTTGAACCATGTGCAGGCAATAGATAACTGCATACCATGATTTAAAGCTTCAGTCACACACACGCACAAAAAAAGTAACTTAGTGACACAATATTCAACATTATGGCAATTAAACAGATTGTTTAAAACCTGTAAGTTAAACCTTAATTCTACCTAATTTCTGCACTACCATCTAACATAATTTGCAATGATGTCACCAGTTAAGACATGGGCAGATACAGAAACAAAAGTTGGCACCATATTCCCATAAGAGAACTTTGTTTGCGAGCAAACTTGAGTGCTCAGAAATAAGAAATCGAAATGCCATTCTTCTGACTCACTTAAGCACTAACGGAAGCACAACCATGAGATATGCAACCATCTCACCTTTGCTTATCTCTCTGAACCAGAAAATGCATCAAAAATCCCACAGCAATTCCACCACGATGTCCGCTGCCCCGAAGCTGCCACTGCCACTACAGGTCCACGCGCCACCTGCAACAAACATAACCCACTCAATCAGAACTCACACTTCAAATCATAAGGAATGGAAATGGAACTGCAATAACAAACAGTATTTACCTCAGTAGTAGTATGCACATCAACCTCCCGAGACCGTGACACTTCAGAGGAGTCCTTGATGACCACATTGCCATCCTTCACATCGGGTTCCTGCACCACAGGTGGTGCATGAGTCTCACCAGCCACCACCGCCTCATGAACCTTGGGCTCCGGTTCATGCACCGGATGCACCTTGGCCACCTCCCTCTTCACTTCGGGCACCTCCACAACAGGCGCCTCGGCCACATCCTGTTCCTGCGCCGCAGGCGCCTCAGCCACCACCACGTCCTTCACCTCTGGTTCCTGCACCACAGCGTGTACCTCAACCACATCGTCCTCATCACCCTGATGCGGATCCTGCCCGCTGGTTTCCGGCGGCAAAGCGTCCACCATGACCTCCTCATCGGCGTCACCCGACGCCCCGCCACCTTTCTCGGCGCCCTGGACAGCGCGCACCACAGGCACATCGACCGCGGCCTTCCTCTCCTCCTCGTCCGGCTCCGAACCGGCGGCCCGCGGCGTCACCATCTCCTCGGAGCTCTCCATCGAGTCGTCGCTCGCGTCCACTGCACCCACACACGGACACCCTTCATCATACATATAGCGCAAGGAAAGGAAGGGAGCGACGAAAAGCGCGAGAACAGCCCGTAAAGCGGCCGCCGTGTGGGAACACGGTGCGGTGCCGACCAGCGAATGCCACCCCTCGCCGCACTCGAAAAAGGCCATTCCATCCGCGCTGGTGCCGAAAGCAACGCGCGCGGATCTGCCGCATCGTCAATCGTTAAAGAGGAGGAGGACGGTCAGGTGCCGGTCGTACCGTGTGAAGCCTTGGGCGGGATCCGCAGCAGGTTGTGGTCGCTGCGGGCGGCAGAGGCGGCGACCGTGCCGTTGTTGTTGTTGCTGTGGTCGCTCCCGCTGCCGTCGCCGTTGCGGTGCGCGTTGTCGCCGCCATCGTCCGCGCGGCCCTTCTGCTGCTGCTTCTTCTTGAGCTTGGCGCGCTTCTTGGCGCCCTTCGGCATGGCGGAGCGCAGGGATTTCGTTCGAGACGGGGCGGCGCGGAGGAGGTGGGACTGGGGAGCGGTGGAACGGAAGAGGGGGACAGAGATAAATGGGATCTGATAGATTTGTTTCGGTGCGGAGGGAGGAGATGAGACAACTGTTGGGAGTAGTAGGTTACACGGAGCAATTTGAAATCGGTGAGGGTTACGTTAAAAAAGGTGATTCTGAGTTCACTCACAGCGCTTTTTGGATGGCGATGAGTTGTACTAAAACTGTGAATAGGGTGACCGAAATTGCGATGTTATCACAGAGAGAGAGAGAGAGAGAGAGAGAGAGAGAGAGAGAGACACCTGGTAGGGAGTAGATTTGATGGATTACAGGTTGGAATTCTTCTACAAATCTATACAACGTCAGCTGGCTAATTTGAACCGCCGCTTACTAAATGAACCAGCTAATGTAGACGTCTTGCTAATTAAAGACGTTTGGGATGGATTTAACCTGTGTTTGCAATTGCAGAGCAGTTTCATGCATGCAACGGTTTCTGGTTCGCGGGATGCGGAGGAGACACCGGAGGAGGCTCCAGCCTCCAGCTTGGGGACGCCGTTTCCGGCCTGGTTTCCAACTCTTGATGATAGCAACCAGTTCTCCATTTTCTACGTCCTCCGTGGCCTGGTTTCCAACTCTTGATGATAGCAACCAGTTCTCCATTTTCTACGTCCTCCGTGGCCTGGTTTCCAACTCTTGATGATAGCAACCAATTCTCCATTTTCTACGTCCTCCGGTCGTCGCATGCACAGCGAAGGTCGCTCCTAGTACAATCCAACCCATGCACCACCGCACACAGCAGTCAGCAGCGCCGGCCGGCCGGTAGACATGCGGTGCGTGGTGCGGCTCTGC
>BCLF01000029.1:1518554-1528791 GCA_001602275.1 Zoysia japonica | reverse complement strand
AGAAGCGGCTAGCCGCGCGGCTCGGGCGGTAAGCCGTCTCTACCGGTAAACCACGCGATTTTCACGGTAAGCCGCTCGATTAGCGCGGAAAGCCGTACGATCTAGTGGGTTTCTGTGGCAGCGAAGGTGAGATGGTTGTTTTTGTGTTTTTTTCAAATATTGGTCGATTTGTTAGCAAATTTAGAACATAGTTGGTCATTTTAAGGAATTGTTGGTTGTAAAATATCAAATTAGTCCGATTCAGTTTGGGAGCACGGGAACAACGTGTATCTCGGGTTTCGTTGCAAATATTGCAAAGCCGTGAAGAGAGGGGGTGGTGCCACACGATTCAAGCAACATTTGGCACATCATGGAAGCAGCGTACTTGGTGTCCTCATGTTCTCACGGACGTGCGGGACTATTTTCGTCGAGAGCTTGATAGAACCGTCGAGCAGAGGAAGGACCGAGCTAAACAGATCTTTAGACAGACCTTTAGACAGCACCAGGTTGCAGGTCGGAGAAATGTCAATGAGGAGGACGATGAAGAGATGCAGGCTGCCATGAGGTTATCTAGAGAGGAGGAGAAATTTCGACAGCGTCAGCGTTCGTATGGTGGTCAGTTCGAGAGTGGTGGTGCTGGTGCTGGTTCATTGTAAGGTGCTTCTGGTTCGTCGCAGAGAGGTGGTGGTTCTGGATTGTTTGGTATGATGAGGAGGTCCGCATCACAAAGGTCAGGTAATGAACGGATTCAAACTAGGATCGATACAGATCCATGGACTGCGAAGAGCAAGCTAGCAAAGTCGGCCATTAGACGCGCATGGTCAAAAAACCATCTCTGGTAGAAAAGCCGATAGTCCATATTTTGTTAGTGCTATAAAGAAGACACAGAGATGGAGTACGAAACATTTATTTAATTGTATTACATGTTTCGTTATGTGTTATCATATTTATGTCGTGTGTCATGATATTTGCAGGTGAGGACGTGCCTAGCTCAACTGGAAGGGAAATAGATGACACGTATCTTGATGCTAACGAGCAAGACATCAAGAAAGAATTCGATTAATTCAAGATGGAGTGACCGATATACGGTGTCACGATTATGTGTGACTCTTGGACTGGCTCTACAGGGATGAGCTTGATAAACTTTATGATCTACTGTAATGGTGTCATGTTTTTTCACAACTCATGTGATGTTGCTGGGCACAGCCAATCTGCGGACTTCATATTCAAGGTACGAGACATATGTTTATTCTATATCACTATTTGTTTTATTTGCAGCTATGATATTTGAACAATGAAACGGTTTTGTACACTATTTGTTTTATTTGTACCTATGGTATTTTGAACAATGAAACATTTTTGTGCATAAAATGAATAAGGTATGCATTGATGTAGGTGCAGACAATATTGTGCAGTTTATTACAGACAATGGTTCAAATTATAAAAAAGCGTGCAAGCTGCTAATAAACAAATATCCTTATATTGTCTGGCAACCATGTGTGGCCCATGCAATCAACCTGATGCTAAAGGCTATTGGTGAGTTTCCAGAGCATAAAGCTATGATACAGTAGGCTCGCAACATTTCTCGTTGGTTGTATAATCATAATCAGTTGCACTCTATAATGACCAATGCTATTCGTGGTGAGTTGATAAGATGAAATGCAACACGTTTTGGCACAAACTACCTGTTTTCAGAGTATGCTTCGTCGGATAGAAAAATTCATAGCATGGATGGGTTCTGAGACATTTTTAAATAGTAGATTTGCCAATACTGAGGACAGAAGGCATACTCACTCCTGCCTAGCAAGCATGTCATGGTGAGATTCAATGAAACATGTGTTAGATGCAGTGCAACTTTTGTATGCGTTTCTTCGGTTTGCAGATCAAGACAAGAGCTCTACCTTGAGTGAAGTAATTCTCAGATATCATTTATGTAAAAATGAGTATGAAGGCCTTTATAGGAATGATGAACGAGAGATGCAGAGGTATATAGATATTATAAATCGTAGGATGGTGGACATTTGCAATGATACCTTTATGAATGCAGGTAATACGTACTTATGAAAAAATATTGTTGTATTTTTTATTTCTACTGCAACAATATCTAACTATTGTTCCATGTGCAGCTGGATCTTTGAACCTAAAAAGTCACTATTCTTACGGGTTGGGTCGAAATATGATGAACGATATTCGACAGGCATTTACACGCATAGCATCAACCGACTTGTGTGTGCATGCCCTGCAGGAGGCAGAAATTTTTAGAAGAAAACAAGGTTCATTCGGCACTGCGTTGGCCAACAGAATGACAGTGGATAAGAATACTTCTCCTGCAGCTTGATGGACCATGTTTGAAGGTAACACACCTCATCTCCAGCAGCTTGCATTACAGATAGTCTCACAGTGTGCATCATCCAGTGGTTGTGAGCGCAACTGGAGTACATTTGCATTGATCCACACGAAGGTGCGTAACAGATTATCTCATGAGAAATTGCATAAACTGGTGTATGTTAACTATAACCTTCGGATCCGTATGCGTGATGTTTCATGGACATAAGCCACCAGAAGCCGATCCATTTGATCGTCTCATAGAGCTGTCGTTGTATGATTCTTCAAATACTATTCGAGAATGGATAGAACATGGGAGATCCAATTCTGACCCTGTTCTTGATGAAGAGGGCACCGAGACTGACAGTCCTATACCCAGTCGTCTTGTTACAGATGATAACGCTGGTAGACAGTTGCTGCGCTTGTCTCGTGCTGCAACAATATCTGAATGGGCGGATCAAAATGTGGGTGATACTCACATAGGCAAGAGAAAAAGTTCAAAGTGCAAGACCGAAAAAAGTGGTAAAAAGATGAGGTTAAGAAGCAAAGGAAAAGGTAAGAATGTAGACAGTGATGACTCCACAGATTCTGGAGACGCCAGACGAAGTCCAGTCTACCAGGAATCAAATGATAGCAGCTCCCAGACTACATTTGGAGACTCACCAGGCAGTATGCTTCTTGAGTCACAGGCACCGGTCACAACTCATCATTTCACAGGTAAAATTTTTTTCGCATCATACGATCAATTTTGACTCTTTTATCTTACACTTTACTTCTTTTGCAGGTGAGATAGACTATACCCATGCTATACAGGATGAGGACCATGGTGCTCCATAGTCACAAGGACATCGATGGGGGGAGACAGTATTACTACGGCACATACTATTCCGCGCCAGACAGTGATTCCTCATACAGCCAAGGTAAGGAGTAGTACAATTATCCGTATGGTGATCGTAGCACATAACCTCCCACCACATGGGTATACCAATGGCAAAATACAGAGTTTTATAACATGGTATACTCGCAATGGGAGACAACTACTGTTTGGACGGGACAATCTTAGAATAAATTCAAATCGGAGTTGTTAGCTACTAGAGGAATTCAACTGCTCTCAAGTGAAGAGTGCGACAATACATATTTTTATTGGAGTATAATTCACAAGTAAAATGTGCTTCGAAAACTATGTATGAACTTTAGATTTGTTGTGAATGAACAACATGTATATATGTATATATGGATTTATTGTGTTCCGAATTTTGAATTTGTTACGAATGAATAATTGTTTTTTATTTGTGTATGAAGTATGTTGTGAATGTTGATATTAAAAAAATTAGAATAGGTCATGCCCAATTTTCTAGCACTTTTAATCTAATTTCTTAATTTTCACTAATTTATCGGTTGTAAGATAAATCAAACGGTTTACCGCAAAAATCTCACGGTTTTCAGAAAAACCGCTCGGTTTTCGCTGTTACCGGTTTTCAAAAAACCGAGCAGTTTATCGCAAAAACCGCGCAGTTTATCGTTTTCGAACCGTCTAAACCGTCTTAAAATTTGAAAATTGAAATTTGAACGAAAAACCGAACAATTTTAACGATTTTCGCGATTTTTGTGAGACCGCTTCAGAGCGGTTTTTCGGTACAAACAATAAGTTAAACCCTGCTTACGCGGCGCTACTTTATTCATGGCAGTACTACGTGGATCTGGCCATCTGGGTGTCGATCGAGATTCCTCGGGTTTAAAAACACTGATTCCGTTCTGCACCAGCATTTGTAACTTGTTTAAGGACTGGAGCTCCCCTGAACCGCTCCGTGTTCAAGATGGCGATTGTTTATTCGCGCCCAGGTATGGCGTCTGAACTCCGCACCGCCAAGAGCCGGCGGCGCTCCGCATGGTCTTGCGCGAGCTCAGCAGCCCGCCGTCCACGTTCGCTTCGCGCGCCACGCGGAACAGAGAAGGATCAGATCAAGCCTATACAGTGCACAGGGACGAGGGCGACGTCAGGGAGTTTCCACGGCGAAATTTTAATTAGCAGTAGGGACTAGTGGTGGACGGATTGTAACGCGCAACGACTAATCGAGCTCGTCACTTTATTCATCAGTAGGTTCATGTACTAATTCTGATGTGTCACTTTATGCGAAAGTAACGACAGCATCATGCTGCAAGCGTCGGGTTGGGCAGCACGAACCTATAGTGTTTACCCTTCGAGAAGCGAGATGATGATGATAGCTGAAACTGAAAGGTGGGCGTGGCAATTTGCTCTTTGCTTCACGGAATAATAACATAGGAGTAGTTTTCTCAAAAAAAAAAAAAACATAGGAGCAGTTCAGACTGTCATGCCCATAAGCCCCATGCACACACACAAATTTGCGGCGGCTTGCCTTGGCCAAATTGATCACCCTGAAGTTATTTTCCCCCGTACAAAGAACCGCGGCCGAAGACGCTGCTGCCCGTGCCACAGGACAGGGTAACCCAACGATGAACACCCCCAGCGCTGAGCCGCTGAAGGACTACGTTGCGTCAGTTTCGAGTATAGAATTTAGTAGGAGTAATATCTGCATTTCGAATGCAATCGCGTGAAGCTAATAACAGTCACTACATAACGTTTATTACGATGAATTCGTAGACTGTTAATTGTAGCTAGTGGACTGCGGTACCGTTTCTGATAATCCATTCAACGAGATTTAATGCCATCTAAGGTTTGCAGAAAATACAGTAAGGTACTGTTGTTCCGTGGCACGTTTTAGCTTCATATACTGTAGGCTGTTTATAATTTTCCTAATTCCTTTCAGATTTGATCTGTTTTCGTTTTGACCGCGTGCTAGCCTTGTTGGGCCGAAATTTGTTTCAGGCCCATTTGGATGTGGGGTTATCTGAACATTACAAATGACATTTTGAGTTCTCGGATTCGTTGGGCACGCATTCACATAGCATCTGAAACATCGGAAGCAATAATCACACCATCACCCCGTACCGTACAACCCAATCAATATCGACATCTGAAAGTTCGCATGAAAGAAAACATCCAATTGCTCAACGAACGAATCACGCGTGCATGCATAAACCAGGAACTCGAACACGCAGGTAGGTACACACGGCAAAACCCACAGAGACTGGCCGATCGAGCCGCTCGGCCTCACTTCCCTCCGTGGATGGCGAGGAGGTAGAAGAGCTGCGTCACGGCCAGAATGATGGTGAACGACTCCATGCAGACCAGCCGGGCGTTCCGGCCGTGCAGCTCGATCTCCTTGACGGCCAGCCCCATGGCCAGCAGGGTGAGCGCCCACGCCACGAACCCAGACGACGCCGCCGCGGGGAGGCTTTCGGAGCTCCACGCCCTGACGTGCTGCAACCCCGCCAGCGCCGCGGCCGCGCCGACCACGCCGGCGAGCACCGCGAAGACCACGAAGAACCCCGTCGCCGCGTTGCCGATGGGGAAGTAGATCGGGGAGAAGTGCGCCGGCAGGGCCAGCCCAGCGTCTGCGTTTAGCATCGATCTCGGATTACGAATCAGTGATCTGTACTGCACTCGTAGATCGAACTGCAAGCACGAGCACGTACCGATGAAGAAGCCGTTGTTGATGGCGTGGTTGATCGCCCACCCGCCCACCGCCGCCACGATGACGTACATGCAGAAGTTGAGCACCAGGAGGAGCCCGGCCACCGGCTTCATCCCCGCGTTCGCCATTGCAATCCAAATAAACAAGCTCGCGAAGCCGTATACTCCTAGCTACGACTGAACTACAGACTCCGCGCTGGCGTCAAGAGCTCCTACACTTATCCTTTCTTAAGATCAATCTCATCATCAGCTGGTTGCCTTATATATACACGCGCACACGACACAAACAAACAAATATTCACACCGACGAGAAGAAGCAATAATACGACGTCGTAGCTGTCCCATCTGCTAGCTTTTGTTCCTTGCTTCCAATGGCTTTGCGATCCGTGGGGCAGCCAGGCTTACGTGAAGCTTGTGGCAAACGTGATGCTTAAGGCAGGAATCTCTCTCCGGCCAGCAGCCGGCAGCCGTCCCACAAGCTACTTTCTTCGGATTTAAAATATTGACAATGTTGATTTTTAATATTAACTTTGATCATTTGTTTTATTAAAAAAATTTGTTTAAATGTACAAAATTTTGTTATAATTTGATTTATTATTAGTGAAATATAAATTACAACTAATAATTTTACACATTATAATAATTTTTTTAATAAACCAAATAGTTAAAGTTGATGTTAAAATTTAACGGTGTCAATAATTTAAAATCGAAGGGATTAATGCGTTGATTCATTGCCGCGAGCGGAGATTCTGCGCTCTTGGATGTTCTGGACAAAGCTAACAGCGCGCGCTTTTGTTTGCGAGGCATGCATCCCTTTCAGTTCGGCTCATCTGTTTCAGGCGCTTTACAGCGTATAGCAGCTTTGGCCGTCCATCGATCTATGGAATCCGTGAATGTTTGGGAGACGTCGATGCGTACGTCTCGGATCGGAAATCGAAGCAAGATAAGAAATGCAGTGTTTCCGCTGTTGGATGGCAATTGGCAAGGGATGACGATGAAAAGCATCGATTCGGTTCTTCAGCCACCTGATGAGTAATTTGCCAGTGTAAACCGGCGACCGCTTTTTATGTGGTCGCAAAGCAGCCGAATGCTCCTTTTGACTCCATTCGGCAGAAAAATTATTTTAAAGAGTTCTTTTTGTCGGATTTGAGCTTCAGTGACAGGTGCTCACTGCAGAGTGCAGAACACCGAAACAGCTTGGTGGGCTTTAATCTGGTGCCTTACTGTAGGCCTGGCGCGGCCCATGTAATGTACAACCTCGTCAGCCCCAGCGAGCCTAGCAGAGCAAATTTCTCTAGCTGCGGGCCATCATTTGGGCCTAGGCCGGCGGATGCAATCTCCGTAGCCGGCAACGATGCTGTCGTCGATTCTGGCAGTCAAAAAATTTAAGTCAGACTAAAAAATTCGTTTGGCAAGAGTACACTTGCAGCGAAAGACCAACAACTCCAGTGAGCACGCCCTAGCTCGGCGTTTCCAGGCGCCGCGTCCATTACGCAGACTCATATCCCAAGTAGTGTTTTTCTACCCCATGCACTCCGTATGATTTATTCCACCACCAGGTCAAGCAAAACGTGCTTGTTGAAAACCAAATCAGAAACCACAGACTGCTTCCACAACAGTTCGTCGTCAAATACCAATCAGTTCTGTAAACACGGCGGGCTCTCGCCGAATCTAAAAGCCGGTCAAAGTAAACCTCCGGCTGTTCCAACAGGCAACTGTGTTTTTTACACAAAGGAAGAAGCTAAGCAGGACTCTTCAAAGCAAGCAAAAAATTGGATTTAAAAGGAGGAAGAAGGGCTATGTTCCCAGGGATCTACCGAATCTTGAGCAGAGACAGAGCCGTCAGCGGAACAGGTTGGAAGTGGAAACTGACCACGAGCCGCATGATATTTCTGTCCTCGGCTCGCCGGTCGTTATCCGGATCGCTAATCGCGCCGGATGGGATTGACGTCTCGGTCACACAGAGGCGCCCGCCGGCGGTGTGCGAACTGCACTTGCTGAAAGCGACGTGTGCGTGCGTCGAACTTTCACAAGACTAACCAATAAGGGGGCGTGCCGCGTGCGTGAACCTTTGGGTTTGGAATCCGCTAGCTGCCGGTTGACCTCGCGGAAGGACAAGGCGCGCGGTTGGGAAGTTCCAACAGGCAGCAGCCGGGATCGGGCCGCCGGCTGCGGCCCCTGGCCACGGCTCACCCACTTCCCCTTGCTGCTCCGTCTGCCGACTGCTACTAATGAGCGAAGCGTCCGCGATTGTTCCTGCGTCGTGCGCTTCTTTTTGGCAGCTCGCAGCCTGGCTGAGACTGATGTCATGCCTTGACTGTTAACCCGTTCATCCACCAGACCACATACCTGCACGTGTGTTGACTCATCTCTGACGACATGGTTCTTGGTCTTCTAGACTCGCAGGGGATCCGTTCCAATGCAGGGATCCGCCGTGGGAAAACGTTCGCTAACGCTCACGCTCATCAGAACAGGAATGGAACGAAGCTTCCTAGAGACAACAAACTACTGATCGGAAAACAATGCCGTCCGATTGGCCCGATTAACGTGAAGATATTTTGGCGGTTGGTTTTTTTTATTTGCAGGGGAAAACTCAACTGGATCATGTTCAGACGAGATCCGGCCGTCGTCATCGAAGGCAATGAACAAGAATAGGAATTCCACGAGAATAGGCGCGCCACAAGCAGAGATGCTCATCAGTCGTCACCCACCACGATTCCAACGAGCCGATTCTCTGATCCGTCAACCTGCGTGTGGAGAGGAAACATCGTCGTTGGAGCGTCCAACACGAAGTGAGAATTAGGCCATCCGCTGCATGATGCTACAAGCCGCTGCGGAAAAAAATGGGGGCCGCCTGGTTCACGCTAAGGCCTTTTGTTTCAGTTTTCAGCTGGTTTTTTCAGCTGAAAAACTGAAAACTCATAATCTAAAACTAAAGTTTTAAAAAACTTTCTTTTGAAATGTTGAAAATTTAACTTTTGCAGAAATGAACTAAAAGGTAAAAAGCTCACTGAGGGCTGCTTTCTAGCTTTTTGTGCGTAGAGAAGTTAAATGTATATTACAAAAGCCAACATCTAAATTTCACCAGTCAACTTTTCAATTAGCTACCAGTCAGCATTTTTAAAAGCTCCAGCTCAAACAAGAGAGCCTAAGGGCCCTTTAGAACAATTTTTTTTTCTAATTTCTAAGTATTTTTTTGTAAAATTGAATTAATTCCTATGAGATTTTTTTGCCAAAAACCTACATTTCAAAGGAGGCCTAAAAGAATAGAAATTGGCATGTTTATCAGAAAATTAAAAAAATCACAATTGTCATTTTAAAATACTATTAGCCAAGAATATCATGTGAATCTTGATAAAAAACACTCCTATGCGTGTTTATAAATCATACTCACCACTGATGTTATAAATAAATTAACAAAAAATTATGAATATTCTTAAAATTGTCAATTAAAGTCATGTATTTACACAGGACGCCCGCTAGTTTGGCAGAAACTTGGATAACTAAGAACTTCGCGCCGGTGTATAAGCACAAAAAAAGATAGGAGTCGTCTGGTGCGTGCGTACGCTTACCTAACGCACGTGGATGATAAGAAGGTCATTCATCCCCCGAAACGTACGAATATTGACGCCGGCAACCTGCCGAACACGCACGGGTGCTCATCTCCTATGGCCCCCACGGCAGCCCCTCTCCCGGAGCAACTCCACGTCGACGAGGAAGCGCCGCGAGGTTACCCATGCTTGGAGCCGGCACCTAGCGTTCAGGCCTTATCCGTTGGATGATTGGATCCTGTAATTATCTTCTTCCCCCAAGTGATAGCTTTCCAGACACTGTCATGTAATGGAACTCAAAAGAGGACCTCGTAAACTAATGAGGAGCATGTGCGCGCCAGCCAAAATAGATCGATCCTCCAAGTGTTGGGTCCGGACGGGTTGACTCCGCATAGGCTGCGCCGATCACTCGATCAGGAACCGGCGAAAAACGCAGGGGAAAAAAAAGGGACCAGAGGCGGAGCTACAAGTTCGTTACACCTTCCTTTGCCGCCACGGGTGCTTTCTTCCGGCAGCCGCGCTCGGATCGCACGCGGCCTATTTCCACCCGTTTCCGGTTTCCGCACGTGCTCCACCGGCTCGTACAAATAGACCACCCCTCCACCCTTCTCTCGTGGCACACCACTTTCTCAGCAGCGCCAAACGCATCGACAGGTTCGAGTTCGATCAACCAACACACAGAACAAGAGGATGGATTCAGCCGTGGCAAAGCAGCTCCGGCGGATCCGCACGCTGGGCCGCGGCGCGTCGGGCGCCGTCGTGTGGCTGGCGTCCGACGACGCCTCGGGCGAGCTGCTGGCGGTCAAGTCGGCGGGCGCCGTCGCGG
>BCLF01000029.1:1476040-1512151 GCA_001602275.1 Zoysia japonica | reverse complement strand
CACGTGCGGCGAGCACAGCGCGGACTGGATGCTCCCCTCGCGCCGGAGCTGCGCCGCGGCCGCCGCCCCCGCGCAGGCCGACTTCACGGCGAAGAGAGCGCCCGTGGCCTCGTCGGCGGCTAGCGACACCACGGCGCCGGACGCGCCGCGGCCGAGCGTGCGGATGCGTGTCCAACGGCCGCTGACCTCTGTCGCCATGCCTCCTCCCGGCGCTCTTTTCCTTTGCTGCCTGTTTGAATTGTTGGTTTCGTGGGGATTTGCCTTTGCCGCTCGCTATGCTGTACGTCTTGCCGCGTTTGAAGTGGAGCGCGCCCTACTTTTATAAGAGGGGCGTCGTGCCGTGGCGGGTGGCGCAGCACGTGGGATTTTCCTGAGTTGGCGGGGGAAGTAGAAACACGAGGTCAATTTGGGCGGGGTGCGGGAAGCGCTCGCGAGTCGCGTCCGCCATCCGCGGGGGAAGCTTCTTTCGATTTTGCCGCGTCATCGCTGGCCTCACCGCGGGTAGCCTTTTATAATTTTAGACTCATTTACTTAGAAATTTTACATATTAATTTACTGTTATATATTTAAATAATTTTATATATCATTCATACATATATATATTAAATTGTCGAAGCTCGATAAAATAAATTTTAAATTGTTAAAAAAGAATTCACTGATCACGCTCGTCTCGGCCCTCCTCCAAAGTGGAGTTCCGCTTCCACCGGTTGATGCTTCAGCGAATAAAACTTCTTCAGACCGATACAGATCACATGCTCAATTGGTAAGTAGCGCTCAAATCTCTCAAAATTCTGCAAACGCCAACGAAGCTTGTGGTTTCATCCAACCTCCATCAAAGTTAACGCTGGTCAAGATGCAATCATTTGACTTCATTACTCGTTATGATCACTGTCGACGAGAGGCACGGGGTTGCTGATCACCTGACAAGCAGATTCGACATTCGAGCCGATAGATTCAAAAAAGATTAGACCTAGTAGTACGAAAAACTCGAAACGGACTTGTCTGGTTCGCGACAGGAGGCGAGCCCGCGGCCAGCCACGTTAAGCACCCAAGCTGCTCAATGTAAATCTGCGAGCTGGCAAAGATGCCGTCAGCACTGATGACGGTCAGTGCATGCCAACTGGAGCTGGGACCGGGACAAGTGTCGACCCCCGGTGCTCCCTGTGTTCCTCTTGTGTTCTCCTTCTGGAAAGCATACTGTTCGCACTTCGGCGCTTGGATGTGGCGACTGGCGAGCTGGCGGTTTGCCGTTCGTGGAATCTTAACGCAAAATGGCACCGCTGATGATGTTTTATGCGCCACGCGATGGCTAATCCAGATTTTTAATCACTAGAAACAGTTAAAAAATTCCCTCACGAAAAAAAAACGCTTCAAAAATGGTTGCATCCGGCCAAGACGACATGCCCAGGTGACGCCGCGCCGCTGGACACTCGAGAAATGGGAGACGAGCGCGCTTGCGGAGAACAAACAAGCGTGGAGCCACACACCGCCGACGCGTACACGTATCTTTCTGGCGCGTTACCGCCCGCCGGCCGAACGCTGCGGTGCGTTCCATGCGGACACGCGCGTGGCGTCCAAGAACCGTGGAGCAGAACACGTAGCCCCCTCGATCAGCTCGAGAGTCGAGACCGAGAGTTATCGGGTCGGCAAATACTTCCCGTGTGGCCTGCTTCACGAAGACGCTTCGATGCGTTCCACTTGCACATACAGGTCAGTTGGGCGTTACGGCGGCTCTCGAATGTTTTTGGGCGGCGGCCAGATAGCAGTAGGATCAGGTTGAGCCAATCAGGGAGGGGGAGGGGGAGAGGGGGAGCCCGTATTCCTCTTTTCTTTCCCTCTGCACTTGGACGAAGTGATGGTTATATATTTCTTCTATTTTAAAATATAAGTATTTTTAGTTTTGATAAAGTCAAAATTTTCTCACTTTTATTAGTATTATTTAAAAAATTAAATAATTTTTAATATAAAAATATAATTTTTACAAAAAACTTATTTCATGATGAATTTAAAAAATATAATTTTTATATAATATAATTTTATTAATTATATATTATTAACAATGAAAGTGTTTAAATTTTGACTTTAACTTAAACTTAAAAATATTTATATTTTAAAATAGATATAGTATTCTAGAACAAAGGCACGCTCAAAGGTTAAGTCATTTCCCTTCGAAAAAAACACTTATTTATGATATGAGTTTTATTTATTATATACTCGCTTTGATTTTAAATATTGACATCTTTAATTTAACGTTAGCATAAGACATGGCTGAAAAAACTCCAAATTATATGTCGGACAAACTCGGCACATCGTCTGCGTAGTCCAAAAGCACCTGAAACAACAATCCGCATCAACGCGCACAGGCCACCGCCTGATCCCGATCCATAACGACGACGTCACAGCCGCAGAATCAAAAGAGCAATCAGCGTCGTCCCTCATCCCCTGATCCCCCGGCGATAAGCATCGCGGGTCGCGGCCCTGCCAATGAAGGACTCGGAGTGCTCATGAGTTGAGCCGATCCCTCTGCCGGCGCGATTGCACTAAACATTTCAGGCCGGTGCACGCACAATGGTTCCCAACTCATCTACAGCCACAAGATACTCCGCTCTGCTGTTGCCTGTTGCTGCCCGAAAAGGCTCGTGCTCACCCGTAATCTCCCGTTGTTTAGCCACCTGTGCAGTGCGGTTCGGTGGCGAGCTGGCGGGCCGGTTTTGGTAGGCGCTCCACTCGCGTTGCCTGTTAGCTGTTGCAGTTCACGGTTCGACAAGTGTCCGCGTCACAGGTCTCGCTCTGCCGCATGGAGAACCCGGGCGAGGAGGAGTAAAAAAAAAAGAAGACCGTCCGTCCTAGCGGCGTGCGGCCGCGGGCCTCTGCTGGTGGGGCCCCATACACCTGCCCCCTACAAAAAAAAAAAAGCCGCGCGGTCAGCCGTCCAAGCGAGCGATCGGACGACGCGGACGGACGCTGTGCCAAAATCCGCGTATGGGCGAGGAGTCTTCGCTGGCGGATTTGTTCTTGGCGGAGCGGCGCGACACGTCGCGCAGCTCTAGTGGACGGAGCTCGCTCGCGCTTATTCTGGCCGTGCGGATGGGAAGAAAGAAGTCAGCTTTTTAGGATTTTCGATTGCTGTCCTTTTTAAAAAAGCTGTGGATAGAGAGACGCGGAGCATGACATGAGCGCAACGGGAAAACGAAGCGCAGGGTACGGGAGCGTTGTGCGTTGGAGAATGCCGCAGCTACTACAGGTGCCACTGTGCAAGAAGCGTGACGCAAAGGGCGACGTCAACCGTTCGTCGCTGCAAGTAAACGGATGCGATGCTTATCAAATGAACGCGAGACAGAGCAAGGGTGAAGCCAATATATAGATCTGACTTCTCCAGTGCTCGTTGATTACCCACGCATTCAACTCCGGAGATGTCAGAAGCAACGCATTAGGAGACAGATGGCTTGAGAAGCCAGGAAAGGGTACACGCGCGTGCTAGTTTGATCACCAAACTGAACCATTTTTTAACGTAATGCACAGGTGTTTACAAACTGATAACCATAATCGCCGTGTCCTCCAACGGTATCTCACCCGTTCGGTGCCACAAAAGCAGCGTTTGGGACCCTGAGCTCGTATAAACCTTGAGAAAACGATACGACAGTTGTTCCTGTTCTAGATAGGCATTGTCACCACTCACCACCATCGTCGTCTCAAACAGAGGCCCCGAACATTCCAAACCGTTGACTTACACCGCACCCGCACCTTCCAATTTCCAGAAGCCCATCCATGGGATCGGTGGAGAGAAGGAAACGTTCTGGACCTCTCTAGAATCTTGCAAGGAAGCCATCCGCGCGTGAACTAGGCCTCTCTAGAATCACTTGAACCTCACACGGAAGAGTCCACTTGTATCCGGAAGCTGACGTCGTGGCCTCGTGGGCGGCGGGGCAGAAAGCACAAGAGAAAGTCCGAGGGAGAGTGGCGGCCGAAAGAAAGGCGTGGACTCTTCCGTCGTGGCACACGAGCTGGCGACCAAGACCGTTCTATTCCGACCAAGTGCCCTCCGCCGTGTACCCCATCCACGCTCGGGTACCTCCGTCCTCATCCCCTGGTGTGGCCTGCACGGACGACATGACCGTCCTCCCCGAGCCAAACAAACCCCCTAGCGCGCGCCGCCATCTCGACACGCGTTGCGGTGGGCAGCCGGTACGCGACGGCCGGACAATCAGCTGGGGCCTGGGGCGGCAGCTACACCGACCGCCCCGGTACCGCGGCGCGAGCCTAATTATTGTGTACACCCGCGCTTTGACTCCGTAACCGGCGGGAGCCACAGTGGATGATGAGTGCGCCGTTACGGAACCGATGATGCGGGGGTCGCGTCAGCCGTGGGTGCCCGCCGCGCCGCCGACCCCATCCGCGTGACCTCACGCGTGCACCGACGAGACACGCGGTCGTGCCGTGCGGACGTACGCAGGCACGCCGCTCGCGTACCAGAGGCGACGGAGGCGCCGCGGGACGGTGCGGGTTTCGCTGGGGCGGCGCCGGGCGTGCCTCGCGTCGGCTCTGGGGCCGGTCGTCGTGAGCCGCATCCCGTTTACCCGTTCCCTATCCAAAGGGCCACGAAGGCGCGCCGTCGATGACGCCGCGGATTCGTTCCCCTTTTACGCGTGCGTCAGCCGACGTCTATCGCCACTCCATCTCCTAATCCTGGTCGATGGTTTTCCTGGCACGGTGGTTTTGGCCAATTGACCTCCGCCGCGCGATTAGATTAGTGGACCGCGAGTGCGTACGTGTACACTGACGCTGTCGATTCGGGGATCGGAGGCCACCGCCTGTTTCGTGGTCGAGAAGCCGTGGCGCAGGAACGGAGTGGAATAAACCCCACCCAGGTGCTCTCGAATGGTTTGGCAACGTTCGTTATGCCGCGGAGTTTCTACAGCGAATTCTCTTGTCGGTTCTCGGCGTCGCAGTTACTGGGACGCTGATAGTAAGCGGATTTTCACCTTTGGGAGAGCAGAGTGTGGAACGGACCGTGGTCAGTCTCGCTGATAGTAGTACAAAAATTAGGCGACAGTAGAGTATGAACGGCGGAAATTAAAAGAGCAGCACATCAAAATTTGTTGTAAGCCATAACTTTATTTCATCAACTTCTTCGCAAAGTATGCGTACACATTGAAACGGCCGTACTCCTAAAACATAACCCTCTGAAATCACACAGCGTTTACGCTCCTGGCTCCCAACCGAAGCTGGACCAGCACCGGCGGCAGCAGCAGCAGCTCTAACGACAGCGCTGATCGGCAGTGCGCGCGCTGTTTCCAGTTGTTCATCATCACAGGGGGAAAAGACACCGCCGCCGCCGACAACCTTCTCTCCAGCTGGAACCCCCGCGGCGCCGGACACTTTGCTTGGCGCGCCGCGCGCCACATGGACACCCTCCTCGACCTGCGCGGCGCCGAGCACATCGATCCAGCTGCTCTCGTCGCAGTCCCAGTCCGGCAAGCACGCGGCGGGGCACGCCAGTGACTTGATCCTCTCGGCCGGGCTCTCTGAATTTTCCTCGTCTGCCTCGTCGTCTGAAGAGACCGACGACTCCCAGAATGCGGCGTCCAGCGTGCTCTTCGGGGACACCCACTTGAACTCCGCTTCTGACTTGTCGTCGTGGCTGGTGGACGACGCCACGAACGGGTGCTCCAGGAGCTGCGCCGCCGTGGGGCGGTCGCCGGCGTTCCTCGCGAAGCAGCAGGCGAGAAAGTGCTTCGCGTCTGCGGACAGCCACGCCGGCACCTCCGGCACGGCGTCCGTGTACCCGATCCGGTGGACGGCGGCGAGGACGTCGTCGTCGCCCGCGCCGCTCCACGGCGCGCGGCCGGTGGCGATCTCGACGACGGTGCATCCGAGCGCCCAAACGTCGGCGGCGGGGCCCTGATCCTCCCCACGCGCCACCTCGGGCGCCATGAACGCCGGCGTGCCGCCGATCGGTCGCGCGGGGGCGGAGACCGACCTCGCGCACCCGAAGTCGGCGAGCTTGGCGCGGCCGTCGGCGCCGATCACCACGTTCCGGGCCTTGACGTCCCCGTGCACGACCGAGCGTCCGTGGAGGTACGCCAGCCCGCGCAGCACGTCGGCCGCGTACGCCCGGACTGCGCGCTCCTCGAGGCGCCCGCCATTCCTCGCGACCGCGTCGGCCAGCGACCCGCCAGGCGCGTACTCGAGGAACAGGCTGTACGACGCGCCCTCCTCCGCGCCGCCGATGCAGCGCACGACGTGGGGCGAGGACAGCCCGGCCATGACCCCGCGCTCCCGCCGCAGCGCCGCCGCCGCGGACCCGCGCACCCACTTGACAGCGAAGAGCTCCCCCGACGCGGCGTCCGCCGCGAGGGACACCACGGCGCCCGACGCGCCGCGGCCCAGCATGCGCAGCCGCGTCCAGTGCCCGCTGACCGCAACCTCTGCCATGGTCGATCGGCTCTGTCGCTCTTTCTTGTCCGGTGGTTGCTTGCTGCTCCGCAGTGTGGTTGTTGTGAACGTAAGGAAGTCTCTGTTGCTGCTGGCCTTGGTGTGGGTTACTTCTTACTTGCGCGCGTTTATATACAGAGGAGGTGGAGGACCAAGGATGGACGGGAGGAGACGACCCCGGAGTTATTATAATCGGGTGGGGGGCGGGGGGATTATTTTAGTTAAGAGGAAGGAGAAGGGTGTTTGGTGTGCGTCAAAGCTCAACTTGGCAGTCGAAAGAAAAGCTCAACTTGGCTCGGTTCCTCCTCAAGCTGGGTGGTTAGTGGTGGGATGATTGGCACGGGGAAGGTGCGTTTAAGCCACGCGCGGCAACTGGACGGCGCGTGTGCCTTCCGCCGCCGCCGTCTCTGGTGATTTCTTTCTTCTTCGTTCGCGGGTGGGAACGTGCGGTCCGGACCGTTTCCTCGTCCTCACAACACACGCTTCTTCTTCTGTCAAAGCATATGGAGGGAAAACGTGCTGCGTGCTCCCCGTGTTCAAGGGGGAAATATTCTGAGAATAGGAATCTCGAGATAGCAATACTATTTTCCCCCGTGTCAGAGGTAGCCGAAGGCGATAATTAGACGAAACTATTACTAGCAGCGCTTCTAAACGACCCAAAACGGGAGCCACCGAGCTCGTGCTCCTCGTGCGGTTGGTTCAACGCGCGTGCGAGTAAATATCACAGTACCAGTAGTACCATTTCTATAGGACCCGTACGACCGAGCATGGAACACGCGCGCGACTAATTATAGCGTCGGTCACGCTAATTAATCCGCAGATGCACCGGTCAGCGCTGCGCTTAAATGGGGGTACCGTGGCGCCGGTCAGGATTGGACGTACAGCGGCCGCCGGAGCGGCGTGGCCGCTTCTCCATCGGTCGCAGGCCGGCGACGGACCAAACGCTCTCGCGGTCCCTGTGTTGTGGCTGGCGCTCCGGCCGGCCGCCTCGGCTGACGGATACCGGGGTGACCTCCGTGCCCGACGTCGAGGTCAACGCGTGCGCCTAAAACAAGGTTTTATTTTGGGTGGGGGGAATGCATGGTTGGCTTGGTGGCTTGCTGCGTTGACATTGCGTCATGCGTGCGAGTCTGCAACGGAATCCACCGAACGCACCCCGCGATGGAAGCAGGTGAGAAGACGAATTTGACTCCCGTGGTTACTCTACCACTCTCGCGCCCCAAACTTTTCTTTCCCCAACAAACATCTCTAGAATTTTTTTTGGAAAGACCAGGAACAAACCGAGTTCGGGTCAAGAGAGGATAACCCGAGATCAACTTCGTTGAAGTGACCGACCGGGTCCGCCAGGAGTAGGTGCGCAACCTCAACCGGAACTCTACCAAACTGCCTCGTCGGGAGGTCCTCCGAGTCTCGGGCAAACGCCGTTCACACACTGCCTGCGACAGACTACAGCAGCAGCAGCGCGCGCATTAACGGACCAACGGCCTGCTGGGTTCTTGCCCCTTCCGGCCGCGCACCGCCCGTCGCCCGTCCCGCAGGATCCGGTTCCTCGCGTGCTCAAAGCGGGGATGCCCAGACCCGCCGTGCGTGAC
The DNA here is from genome assembly GCA_001602275.1 of Zoysia japonica. NCBI lineage: Eukaryota > Viridiplantae > Streptophyta > Magnoliopsida > Poales > Poaceae > Zoysia > Zoysia japonica. The sequence goes on along the minus strand of BCLF01000029.1, from coordinate 1,504,124 downwards.
AAATCGCCGGCGTTACTTCCTTGCCTCCACCCGGAAAGGAAGCGCGGCTGTCCTGCCGCGGCCGAAACGGGCAGACCGTGGAGCGGTACCGCGCGCGCGGTGTTGGTGCCTTGTGGTGTCGCCGGTTTCCGTTTCGTGGCGAGCACGAGACGATCCGCCGTGCTGCCGCTACGCTCGTCCCGTCACTTGTTTCGTGATGGTGCCAAATTCGTTTGAAAATCGGCGCAGTTTTGGTTGTCCTCAACCCACGCAAGTCGTCGGCGTGGGCGTGTGCCCGCTTCTGCCTGCCGGCACATTGCGAACGCGTTAGTAGGTCTGGCGACGCGACGCGACGCTCGGGGGACCCCTCATTTCAGGAGGCATATGCACATGAACCGAACCCCTCACCATCGAGATCGGAGAGATCTCGGCGCCCGATACAGTGGCTGGCGACCGGCGCAGGCCTAGTCAACACACAGCGCGCAGGTGTGCAAGCACAGGGACTGCACGAGTCAACTTGTTCGCTACGGAGTCTAGTTTATGCTCCCACGATCTTTTTCGGTTGCAATATCTTTGCAGCACTGGCAATCACTGACAAGTGGACCTTGCAGAGGATTTTGATCCTTTTTTATAGCCTCTCCATCCTACGATTACACACTGCCCTCTCATGATTACATTGCACATGCTTCTTCCAGAATTCCAAGGCTGACTAATCCATCGAGGGGTTGTTAATGAGAATAGCGTATGTGTGCTAACTACTGCTAGTTGGAAGTTGGAAGCGAGCCAGAAATGCGACAACGGATCTCCTTTTGGCTGAACCGGCTCCCGAGATTGGAGCAGGTCAACCGTTTTGACATCGCCTTTTTTACTTGGTCTTATCCGGTACAAGAACAGGGAGCTACTGGTGTTTTCTTTTCTCCGTTGCTACTGCCGACTCTGCACGCGCACGAAGAACAACTGAACGTGGACTTTGGGTGGTTGACGAACAACGCACGTGACATTTAGCATGCCTTTGAATTGATCAATCTGAACGCTGGGAGCGTGATTTGATTTTAATCCGATAAGGAAGTGGCTGGCGGACACAGGTGCTCTGAAGTCTGAACCATGTCATGCTGACTTGCTGATGAGCAAAACAAAGGATTGGAGACGACGGCTGGAACTGGAACGGAGGCCTATCTGAAGCACCAAGCTTCATTGCTTGGAAAGCGTCAGACTAAACAACCCGCCTGTGTGCAACTGACGCTGCACCCACCACATCTCTCATTGTGCTTCTCTGCAGCGGTAAAGAGAGACCACGGGTATGCAACAGTAAATCCACCTCGAGGAATTCAGTGCAGGATGCCCTGGTGGGCACTACACAGTTCAGTTCATGAACCCTGAGAAAAAAACGGTCGACCAACGAGTTTGGGTTGTCGCTGGACTTTTAACTGAGAAGATCAACCACAAAACTTCCACTTTAAATATTACTAGCCGCTAAAGGCAACTTGAGCACTTTAACTCGCAGCCATGTCAAACACAAAGCAAACGCATATTCGCCTTCTGAGCTCCATCAGTTGCCGACTAAAATAATATTCAGATTCCTGCCACACTCAAAGATGGCCTCCAGCTTCCTGAAACGTCAACCGGGCGTTGACACCGCCGATTGGCTTGAGGTTTAGTATTATTTACACAAATGTTGCGGAGTCAACGTCGAAAGCAATAAATTTAACAAAGAGGACAGACACAGCATCAGGCCATTAAAACTTTAGTCAACCCAATCCATCGGCGGTGGGCGGCGACGGTAAGCGACTGCTTTCCTTACCTCGCCACAGGAATCGGCAACTTGGGAGGGGTGAAGTTATCGTTACGGCTTTTGATAGGACTCCCCTGACTGCAGTTTTCTTTGTCCTTCTGGATTCGCTTGATGCTGATTGCCACTGAACGAAATATCTTGTGGCTTAGCTAGCTAACACCATCAAAGCTGCAGCGGCGTGTATAATTAAACGCAACTGGGTCGAGAGAAGTCGTTACCTGCCGGCTGGGCAAGGGGATAAGGCGCATCTTGGCTTTGGCCGCTGGGGGCTGAAGAAGTAGAACCCTTCGAGATCCGGCAGTTCAGCAGTCGGCTGCTTTTGGTTGAGTGGAAGTGGAAGCAGGTATTGCTCCCTGATGAGTCGAGAAGGGCTGGAATGCTGGATGGCTCACTCGACGCTTGTGGCCTACAAATTGTGCTGTCTACTCTAGAGAGGCCGCGTCAGGTTGCTGGTGTTGCTCACTGACCGCGAGGCTACGACGTTTAGCAAATGGCTACACCTTGTACTAGCCTGTTTCTTATCTTGACAGCCTCACGCTGCCGCGGTTTCTAAGGTGAGAACGGATGCGGAGTGCAGACGAGCAGTTGGTGGAGAAGGTCATCCGTTTCACAATGGCATTGCTTTCTTCAGAATATGGTTGCGAGGCGTGTTTGGGACCTGGAAGCTTCCGGAGAGATTGTGCGCTGATTTGTTGAACCTACGAACACCGCACAGATTTATCTAATAAGCATCATTCTTTTTGTGGGGGGTTTTAGGGTTATTTAAGAAAATCTCTATTAGGAAATGCCCATTGTTAGTGTTTGGCAAGGATTAGGAACTACCGAATCAGAGTAGATCAGTAGAGGAGCAATGACTATGATCGACACAGCAGAATGGGCCGAAGGCATCCAAATGGGCCGACCGCATTTGTGCCTAACCATTGCCGGTGCCGCCGCGGGCTCTGGCGGCGAGATCGTCGAAGCTATACGTCGCTCGTTGCAGTCGTAGGCGCGATAGGTAAGTAGGTACGCAATGGGCCGCGCGACACCGTGAGGCCCGCGCAGCAGCTGCAGCGTCCGCGCACACGCTAATTAACGCGCGCCGCGGCGTGCCGTCCGTCCGTCAGCTAAGCTACTCGCGCCCCGCTTCAACCGGGACGTGCGCGTCGCGGGTTCGCCGCCACCCTCTGACAAAGCCGCCGTCGCCGCGCGCGCTCTCCCAGTTGAAAACGGCGAGTCGGCGGCAGGCCGTCCCCAGGCCGACGAACGGTACACGGAAACGCTGATGGCGCGGCGCACCAGTCGACGGGCGCGCCGGCAACGTCTCGCCCGTGCTCCGGAAAACTCGGCTACCAGCGTCGCCGGGCAACCGGACCAGGACCAGGGGCATTAAAGAAAGCGCCCTCAAAATCTTTTGCCGATCTCTCGGGACACGGGCCGGCCTTCCGCCACCTCCTCTTTCTCGTTTCCTGAGACACACGATAAAAGCGAGCGAAGCCGGGGTCCATGCTCCCCTGCGCGGCTGCGGCCGCGCCCAGCAGGAAGACTGCGTGAAGAGCTGCGAAGGAAAAAGAGGCTCGCTCAAGTCCGGTCGCTGCCGCGGCCACGCGCGACGGCAGAGTTCCCCTTGCGCAGCAGCCAGCAGGATGCTCTGCTTCCGGAGACGGCCGAGGCGAGAAGCGCCAAACGAGGCCCAGGCCAGCCACGGATAATTCCCTTCGTCGTTGGCATGTGGACCCGCCTTGCGGTGGGCTCACCAGCAGTGGCTTCAAACCTGTCGCTAACAACTTTTGTGCCCGGGTTTAGCCGCTGACAGGTCTTAGGGCTCTTTTGGATTGAAATTTTTTTTATCTATTTTTTTAAAATTAAATTAATTTCTGTAAATTTTTTACGTAATTTATATAAAAAATCCTGCGTTCCGAGCCTTAGACGGGGTCACCTGCACTTGCAAACCGTTCGGGTTCGAGAGCGCGCATGCGCGTCCCCTTCGCTGCATTGGAGAGCGAGAGATAGCCGTAGGAAGGAGAGCTGTCGTTCTGTGTCGTGTGTGGGCGCGCGCTGCCACGCCAATGCCAGCCAGCGATGGCAGCGGACACAGGGCAGATTCGAGAAAAAAGCAGGGAAAATAGCTGACAGCCATTGCTCGTTTGCTCCCTCCTTTCCTTTTGCTCCTCCTGCTCTCTCTATCTCTCTCTCTCTCTCTCTCTACAAAGAAGTAGGTTGCCCCATTGCTGCTTCAGCTTCCCATCTCTGGGAGACACACGGCCCCCCTTGCTTGCTCCCTTGTTCCTACCCTCGCCGCTGCTGTGCTCGCCTGAGCGAGCGGGTGAAAGGTCGACGACCAGCAGATCGCCACGGAAGGTGACCGAAAGGCTCGCCCCAGGCCGCCATGGCCTCGCCGGAAGCACGAAGTGGACGCGGAGAAGGTCAGCTCCGCTACCTTTATTTTTATAAACATGGATGTCCAAGTCTCCTTGCCATTGCATTTCACTCGTGCATGTTCTTCGCCCTGTTCTTCAGCTAGAGCTAGTACCTTTGTGGTGAAAGGAACTAGTGCGTTAGCTTAGCTTCTTCAAGCGTATGTACTGGATACATGTATATGCTGTGCAAAGTCATTGACTCATTGCTTCTGCTAGTTCTTTGGAACAAACATATGCGCTGTACACAACTTTCATGCAAAACTACTTTCCTTTTTTGTCTTTCTCAGCAAACATGTTCAAGTGGAATGCAAACTATTTTTTTTTTCAATATGGTTTTGAACTGGAGGATTGTATGGTGGTAGTAGTTGCTTATCAGATCCAGGTTTACCTGAGAGGACAGGTTTCGTTGCAGGGAGGTTCATGTCCGCAATTTAGTTTGACTGTTGGATTGGTGGTCGCATATCTTATTCTTTCAAGTGTTTGTCGCATTGTCGTGTTTACAACCATGAAAACCACTATCAAAGCATAGCGTCTCAGACTCAATACAAAGTCAGATACTAAGTGTTCATGTCATTTTTTACTCTAGATCTGATACAGCACTGAATTGCAGTAAATTTTAACACGAATGAGAACTATTCTACCAGATTTTGCGGGTCCGTAGGTCCTTGTTTGGACCAATTATCTTTACCTTTTTCATCAGTACTCCGTACTAGTACTTACATGAACTGCAAGGATTATATATGGGCCTCCCTATTTAATTAGCACACGAGCCTAACCAAACTGTTTCTGAAATAATGGCCTTACTAGCTCATTTTAAAAGTTTACACAAACGGAACTCGTGGTATCGACATTTTGTACTCCTTCCTTTCCCAAATACTTGTCATCTTAGATTTCACAAGGTTTTTTTTTTCTATTTACGTGTCATCTTCGCTTCTCAATACACATTTCTCTATTTTCAATACATTTCTATTTTTATTTTTTTTCTTCTCGTTTGCAGCACATCCTAACTTTTTCATTCTATTTAATTCCCGTGTCCATCCCCAAGATGACAAATAAAAGGGGACGGAAGGAGTAGAAAATATAAGTATGTAAGTAAACATAATTGTGGGAACGTATCGGTTGATTTTCTTTTAATTTTCGTGATTAGCTTGTGGATGTTGTTTATAGGAAATTTTCGTGGAACCTATTCCATTTACATGTACATATGGTAAGGTCCAGGAAGTTTTCTTTAGGTTACTTCTTTTTTGGTAACCACACTTGCTAAGGTTGATTATAAACACAGCATAGAATTATTGAATTTCTGTTATTGATTCTTGCGAGATGTCGGAGTAATACTTATTAAATATGCAATTTTCTAATTTCAAATTCAGCCAAAATCACATGGACCCTAGTACCCCACCGTGTACGCATATCCTTATCATGATTTGATTATTATGTTGCGTTCGACAAACACATGTAGCGTAGGCTTCACCATGTTCTGCACATGCAGTTGGCGAGATCTCCTTTTGCTTGTAGCTGTGTGAGTAATTTCTGAGGAGTTTGTTGTGCCTCTGTGCTTGTTTCGGTGCTTTGATCCTCTTTTCCGGAGACACTGAAGAAAATCAGTGGCAATCAAGCCTGAGTGTTGTTTACTCATCTTGCAGGCGCAGATCCGAAGCCCATGGTGATGTGTTCAGATCAGCAGCCTGGTGTGTGGTGATGACCGCCCAATAGCGGGGCCTGCTCGCGTCAACGCGGAGGAGGGAGGGCGTGGCTGGAGAAGCTGGGAATGAAGCGTCTTGGTCCAGATAAAAGTTCCAGTTTTTTTTTCTCTTATTCAGGCAGAGCGTAATTGTAGAACCAATTACGGAGTAGTAGGAGTACGTAGGAAAATTCTTTGAATGGCGATTCAAGCATTCAACTGACCGCGTACACGATGGATTACGTGTCCCGTTGATCTCTGGCTGCGGCCAGTGGTTGTAGTGCGACGGCGGCCGAGCCGGTGCATCCAATCGCCCCCCGTGGACACGCGCGAATAATACATCGCGTCACCAATCAGCATGGTGGCCCGTTTGGTCCTGGCGGGTGAATACTGCATATGCGAGTGTTGCCTGCGGCAGCGGACATCAGCACATGCTTTGTGTTTGCATATCGCATCTATAAAATAATCTGCTTGGAACAACGGTTGCCAGAATTCGAGACACCGCGCCTGGTAGCAGAGCACAACCTCATACAGTAGTCTGGACGAGCGGCCAATGCCCTCGTACTGTCTGTCAGCAGTTATCAATCCTTGCTGATGTCCGCCACGATGATCTCGCGAAACCTCTCACTCAGTAAAATAGCATGGCTGAGCACAGCATAACGCACGATTAGTCGTTGATACAAGGCGGTCTGTTTTGAGTGGCAGTAGATAACTGGACGTGGACTAAGAATGCAATGTACAAATCAACATCTAGAACAGGAATGATACATTTACAGGAGCCTACAGCTGGTTCTCAGTCAGAAGTTAACGGAGTACTGTAGTTTCAACACCCTCAGTCTTCTCAGAAGCATTCTTCCGGATGTCCTGAACATGTTAAATCGGTTAGATGTGATGACCCCATAGCCAAACGAAAGTATAGAAGGCATCAAGCAATTGATGCCCATATTGACACTTCAAGTAATGCAGACGCGCAAGAGATCTAGTAGAGTGGCAAGAGACTAACAGGCACTGCATCGACATACAAATTTTCTGACTAGAGCCAGTTCTAGCCACAAAATGTAGCCTCCAGGTGGACACCTCCTACCAGGGTTCAAATCCTAGTGTGAATAATTTGTGAAATTTAAAAAAAATCACCTTGCCGGCAGCCTGAAGTACTCACGAGAATGCTGACTTGCATGCCTGGTAAACGGGCGTTGGGCTAGTTTGGTCTCTCGGTCCTATTCCTACAGTCCTACCTAGGGATAGTTGCGGTAGCCATCAGCATGGTCAACGGTTTCCATTCCAAGTATCTGCACGGCCTTGTAGGATGGAGTTTTCTCGATGAGTAGAAAGAAGGTAATGCAATGGGGGCTCGTATCGAGTTTTTTAGCAACAATGTATTACAAACATGAGTTTTCAATGTATAATATACATGCATAGAGTTGTAATGTTTACAGGTTGCTGGTACTCTTATTTGTAAAAGACAGAATCTAAATACCATTCAGCAACAGAAATTGTAGATTGTAGAATACTGTGCATTCCTATGACCCATAATATCTCCTCTAGTGCTGGAGTTTTGTCCCCCTCATGTAGACCATCAGATGGAAAGAAAGTATGCAATAACCACCTTGTGCCCATATTTCCTTGATAGAAAATTGCATGTATGCACGTCTTCACCAAGGGCTAAGATAAAAGGACGTTAACAATAAACGAAGACTAGAAAATCGGCGCGACAATTGCCGCGCTTTTCGTGTATGCTTTTATTTTGCACCTCTAATTGAAGCAGTATATTTTAAATTTATTATTTAACAAATAGAAGTATAGTTGACTTAACATAGATGACAAAGTTCTATAAACATATATTTCGATCTCAAAAAAAAGTTGTCGACATGTTTTTCAAAGCATAAGTGTGACCCTTGTTATCTATAAAATATTTAATAAAAAATAGCATCGATACACTTTTAAGAAAGTATTTTTAAAACAAATTATTTTTAATTTTGTAACTTAATAAATTTAAATTATTTCTAATTTATATTGGCAATGTTTGATTAAAATATTACGTTCAAATCTACTATTTTTTTTTAGACCGGAGCTGTAAGCGAAAAAAATTGAATCTTAGTTTTCATAGTAATCAAAGAGCATTTTTAGAAGATAAAACAATTTAAGTTATCTAAATATACATTTTCATAATATATAAAGGTCTTTAATTATAGCATATACTTACAAGACATAGAAGTAGAATAAATTTATAAAAACTTCTCTTATATCTTTTGAAATAGTTCTATTGAATCTATAGCAAAAGTAAATTTGATTTAACAAAACAGTTACAGTTAATTTCTTATATTTATTCTATTGTCTATGTGTACTCCCACATACTCCCTCTATTTCTAAATTATTGTTTACTGTTGATTTTTAATATCATCTTTGACTATTCAATTTATCTAAAAAATTAATTCAAATTTGTAAAATTTTAAGTTGTGATTCAAATAACTTTAATGATAAAGCAAATTATAATATATAAAATTTATTAAAAAAATTAAATATGATCATAGTCAAAAATTTATGTTAAACCTGAAAAAGCTAGACGATGGCACGGTCGTTTATACCTGCTCCCATCGAGTAGAAGCACGCTTCTACGTTGACCGGGGAAAAGATTTTTTTCTATTTCTTAATATCCACCGTTAGATTTTAATCCGACGGTTAATATTTTTAGGATGGCGTGGCGTAACGAAGGTTGAGAGAATGCTTGCGCTTTAATATATAAAGATAGGTGCAGTGCATCCAACGCAATACCTATTTTGAAACCACCATAAGTTCATCACCATGCAGTGTTTGGCCATCTGCTTGACCACCTGAACCAGAATCTGCAGAAGCACAGCACAAGGCTATCAGGCTATCACTATTGAAATACCATGGATATTCACAGCAGTGAACAAATAACCTTTAAAAAAGTATCTGTAAGACTTGATTACCTTCTGTTTCTTCTCGTAACCAATCTTTTGCGCACACCAATGCCTGAACTATTGAAGGGTCCATGTTACTGAGATACTCATTTAGTGAGCGGGCTTCGTTGCCCAAAGGGATGATAGATACAGGGATTGCTAAAATATCGCAAGCCATTTGAGAAAGTACAGGATACTTGGCTGCAAACGATTTCCACCATCCCAAAATGTCAAAATTATCCTGATTTCCTTCTGTTTGACGATAGACTGCTTCCTCGAGATACATCTCCAAGTCAGACTTCAAGGATTGGCCTGATGATGTCTCCTGTATGTATTGATCAAGTCCCCGCCGAGCATCAGATAATGTGATACGAGAGAAGGTCTTAGAATCGTTCCCATTGCTGTACATAGAGCCCATGCCAGAGCTACTGTTTCTAGAGTAACAGAGCGAAGATGGACTCTTCCATGAATCTGATGATTGATGTTTGTAATTATTGTACAGCTTGTGAAAGGTATTCTGAATGGCATCGATCATAGTCTTTGCTGTAAATTGCTCATCAGCATAAATGAGCCTAAAGAAGTATTCGAGGGACTTCATCTTGTAGCGAGGGTCAAGGATAGAAGCAAATGCCATTACAGGCCTTGTAAGATCCCAGTATCCCTCAAATTTTGAAAGCATCTGGCCTGCCACTTTGGCAACAACAGAAGATGGACTGTTACACCAGGTTCTCAAAAGAACATGAATCTCACACATCTCATTAAAATAAAGGTTTGCAGTTGGGTTTTCCACAGGAAACTTCTGCATAGTATTATAGACAACATCTAATATCTCGGTGAGGGCTTTAACATCAGCCCAATCATTAGCTGCCAGAAAAGCATCATAGTGTTCTTCATCTCCCAAGCGCACAAGCACATCATGATAGTAGCAAGCAGACTCAAACATGAAGAACATGGAAGGCCAGTTACCAGGGGAATCAACAACTAATGGCTTTTGATCCATACGCAGAAGCTTTGAGATGTCTTGAAACTTTTGGAACCTTTCAAACTTAACATAGCTAATCATCTTTCGGACCCTATCAGCTATATCAGATGCATGTTCCCAGCTTTCTTGGACTGTGAGGTTTAGAATATGCCCACAAGAGTGAATATGGAACAGATCTCCATTCAATAGAAGTGTCCTGGGCTGTAGAACTTTGAGAAGCTCTCTGGCAACAATCTCACCGCCAGTACAGTTGTCCAGCACAACAGCAGCTAGCTTTCTGTCAATACCCCAGTTGTGTAATTTCTCTAGAATAAGATTAGCAATCTGAACAGATGTAAAAGGCTCCTCCATAAGCACAAAGCTAAGAATTTTTTTCCTAACTTTCCACTCACCATTCGCTTGCTCAATGAAGTGACAGGTAAAGCACAAGTAGTCCATCTGTGTGCTAGACCTCCACATATCAACTGAGATGCTAACCCGACAGGGTGTCCTAAAGAGCACGTCCTGTAGCTTAAGCCTCTCTGCTTCATAAATTTCCATGCTTTCAGTCATTACTGTGTCATGTGAAACCATGCTAAACTGAGGCTGGAGGTTCTTGACGAACCGTTGGAAGCCTATATCATCCACTATTGAAAGCTGGTAGCCATGCTGGACAATCATCCGCACAAGATCTCTCCTGCTGAGTTCTTGATCGAAGTGTGTGCCCACTCTGTCATGTTCTTCACCTAAGGCGTGGCCATCTCCAGACCGCCCCTCACTGGATGTTCTGTTGTGGAGAATACGTCGCACAACAAGCTTCCGGCGCTTCCCCGCACAGCGTGTGGCAGTAGTGGTGCAGATTGCTAGGTGATTGCGCAGGTGCGTAGTGCCTGACCGGCTAGTTGCAGTGAGCTGCTTCTTGCAGTGGTTACAGATAGCAACACAGTTGCCATCAGCACGGCGCTCCTTTGTGAAGTCCTGCCAAACTGCAGACCGCAATTTGCGTGCCCGTGGATTGTGAACCACGGGGGTAGGGACCAATGCATTGTTCACTGATCCAGGAATAGGCAGTTCCATTGCTATTGGCTCCAGCATGCTATCGCGTATGCAATCCCCCACTGCAGCACATCATAAGAAGCACGATCATATAACGCTAAAAACAGTATTCACCAACAATAATATAGCCCTATAGGAGTATCTAGCTATACCTTCCGCTCAGGCTCAGGAACTGCAAAATGATTGATATCAAAATCTCGTCAAGCTTAAAAACGATAATGCTAACTTCGATGAATGAACGTCATTGGTCTTGGGCACACGCACACATGTCGCGAGAAATGCACGCTACAGCCTGAGCCTAAAGTGTAGCTTGGTGGAAGGCACGCGAGCACAATCAATCCATCAATGCTTTCTTACATATCCAGGGCGGTTCCCCAATCACTAGAAACTACGACAAAATCAGCTGCTGCAAGCAAGCGATCTCCTAAACACTGCCAAATCGAAACCTCAAATAGGTCGAATCAACGCTCGCTCAAACGGTAAACCCCGATGAATCGGGCGCGGGATGACTCACTGAACGCACCTTTTAGCTAGGGTTTATAGCCCGGTTAAGCGGATCCGATAAGGAACCGGGTGGGGGAGGACCGAGGACGGACGGGGCGAGCTGCGGAAAGAGGAGGACTGACCTCGTCGTCAGCAGCCGGCGGCGAGTGGTGGTGGGTTGGGGGAGGCGACGACCCGCAACCCGATCCGACGAAGGCTTAGCAGATCGGAGCCGGTGGTAAGGCGGTGAGACCCATTTGCGCGTGGGCCTGGTTTTGTCGCTATGGTGTGGATTTCGGTGTTTCGGGTCCGCCAGGAACGGGAACGGCTGCTGTCCGGCCCCAGCTTCCGTTGGCCGGCGGGATTGGGGGTTGGTCGTGACGAAGTTGCCGCGACGGAGCTGACGGAATTGGAATCCAAACCCGTTGGAGTGAACTGTTTGGGTCGGACTCGCTCGCCCGTGAGCCGTGATGCATTTGAGCGGATCGTACATCTTCGTTCCCTCATGTTGCAAGTCTATGCGGCAGTAACCATAACTGAAAATCCAAATCAGAACCTATTGCATATCTCAAAACGTCTAATAAAAAAGAGAGATATTAGCATGAAGTTAACTGTAACAGTTAAAAATAAAAAAGTACCTAATCAAAGGTAGATACATCTGATAAAAAAATGATGAACTCAATAAAAAAATTGGTGAACTCAATACTAATTTTTAAAAAATCAACAGTTGAGATTAATTAAGAAGATGAACCCAGTACTAATTTTTAAAAATCAATGAAATTAATTAAAAAGATGAAGTTAAAAATCAGCGGCTGAAAAGCACCATAACATCTCAATAAAAAAGCTCAGTTAACAGCGAGATAGAAACAACTATGGGGTAACAAGCTCCTTTCCGTGCCTCAAACACACGCGGGAGGAGGTAAACGGTAAACAGCAACCTGTAGGGGATCAAAATAAGCAACCATATCAAAGATATAAATATAATAGGCATTGAGCACACAGTAGGAGCACAATTGAACAATTCAGAAGACGACTGAGCAAACTGGCTCCCCAAAAGAGCAGGTTCACAGATATTTGATTGCTTCGCAGAAGATTTTACAGGGTCTCTCGTAACATCGCTCTGATTTTTGCTCTCAGATCGTTCGGCACCTCAGTTGCTCCCTCTGAAGATTGAGTGGTGTCAATAGGAGGCCTCTCTGATTCAATCATAGGACCTGATGTGCTCGGAGAGGCTTCCAAGCGACCTCGAGTTTGCTCAATCTGACCTTGGTCATCATCATAGTTCCTTTTAGAACCAGACCGGTAATCCCTCTTGTGCCTGCGTGACCTACGATCATGATCATCAGAGTAGCCATCATGGTTCCGATGTCGATGCCTTGACTTCGAACTCCGATGCTCATGCTCATCTTCTGAAGAGCTGTACCGGCTCCTATGATGCCTTGATTCCCTGTCCTTAGAGTAATTCTTGTTCTTATGTTTGTGTACACCCGTACTATGGCCTCTTGAATGCTCCGAGCGGTGCCTCTTCCTTGAAGGCATATAGCTTTCCTCTGAATCACTTTTATCCTCATCAGAATCTGGATAGTGTTTCTTTCTGTAATTTCTCACCCCATTTCGTTCATCATCAGAGCCTTTTCCTTCCCTTGCTGCAATTGAACCTTCCCTTTCAAAGGGCACAGAGCTACCTTCTCGTTCCTTATCTACAGGTGGCACATCAGGGGTAGTCACATTCATATCATCAGCAGGAGGGGCCTTTATAGATTCATTAGTTGGGTCAGCTACAGCTGTCAAATCATTCATCTTGCTGCTTCCACTCTTAATTATTGAAGCAAACATCTTTGCACGCCGAAGCCTCTCAGCTTTCAGCTTCTGCTCCTTTGTCATGGTAGCTTCAGAAGAATCTGCCTCTTTGGAGGCTGCAATAGCAGCAGCTTTTGCAATAGTGTTTGCAATCCAGTCGTCATCAATAATTCCAGCACCATCCTTTTCCAGCTGCCCACTACTCGTAAATGAAGTATCTGCTTCAATATTTGAAGTGTGTTTTGATGGTGCATCTCGCTCCTGTAAAGATGATAAACTTCCAAAGCTCGATGTACGATCATTACTCACAAGGGTACGGAGATTGTCCCTAGACTCTTTTTGGGTGTTCTGCGAGTCACTACCAGTCCCTAGTCCACGAGTAGCAGCCATTACAATAGCAGCAACTTCATCAGCAGTGACCTTCCGAGGAGGTTCCTTCTTTGCGCCAACAACTATCTGGAACTTTCTCTTCCCTAGCTGGTCATTTAGCTGCTTCTCTGATGGCTCTGCTGTGCTTCTATCAGAAGCATGGTCATCAATTTCAGTAGTTGGCCGTTCCTTGCTTCTGGATCCTTCCTTACGATGACTGATAGTTTTGTGCTCCGATGAGCTTTTTCTGTCCTTTCGCTCTGAAGAACTTCTATCCTTCCGTTCCGAAGAACTTCTAACCTTGTTCTCAGGACTTCTACCACGAGATCTTGACTGTAAAATCAATAAAAGATATGTAAGAAAGCACATTTAAAATTTGCTATGGGGTGCTAGCCAAAGGCATCAAAAGTTCAGTTTTTGGTACAACCGTACAAGGCCTTTTAGTTCAATCAATCATGTGGGAACTAAACTGGTTCCTGTAAAATTTCTGTAATTCCACGTTTTTAAGTCGGTGAGTCGATTTGAGTCGCTAGAGCATTCTGTTTTTTTCTTCTAAATTTACAGAACAAAATCTACCATTCCCCAGGGAATAGAATAGAAGCATTGAAAACAATCAAATTAAGCTGCAGCAGGGCATTCTTTCCAAGAGTTCAGATGAGGTAAAAGATAATTAGCAAATATAAGCAAAAGTTTGAAAAAGTAAAACAAATAACGAAGAGATGTCGAAGAAACTGTTGAACCAAAAGGAGCTAATTTAAATAAACAAAAGACATTACATATATGTACACCAAATACTTTAAATGTAAGTGCAGAGAACGAAAGTAGCGCATCAGTCACCATAGTTTCCACATGTGAACTTACCTGAAGTTCAGAGATCAAGTGTAAGACATCATGTGCACTTCAGAAGAAAAGAAAACACAGGCACCCTTCGCGTGTATCGAAAGCCATCAGAATTTAGAAAAGCAGTACAGAAAAACAACGTATTTTTCAAGATTTCAAAATTTTAAGCATCCTAGATCTGAAGAAGAAACAACAGCCAGTTGCTGGACCAAACAAAATAGTAGAACGAAGGCAGAATAGCAAGATAATTGCAAATTTTCGAATGCAAGTCAGATGTCATAAAAAAGGACATAAAGCAATTATCATGAAAAGTGCAAGTTTTAAGCAACATAAAAAGACTGTAAACAAGAAATATAAGGTCAGCGCTTTTATAAATTACACTATCCCTATGACTTGCACGAACATATTCAGCAGTAAAAAAGCTCGATTAGGTATATGCGTTGTTATGACATCTTGATTAGTAGAAATTTATATTAATCAATATGTCGTAACAATGTCAAATGAATCATGCGGGTTATATAAACAAAGGAGTAAGGATCTGATAAATATTCAGTTTAATAAGACTATATCAAAGGTGAGAGTAAAGGCAAAAAGTATAGAATGCAAGAACGTATTGTGAGACTCGCATTCTAATAAAATATTGACGTTGATAAGAGGTAACTGAAAGAGTGCATTGATAATTTGATAGTAATCTTATACAAGCTTTGAGCATAAGCACATGTGAGATGTGACTCAAATTACCTCTTGGGTTTCCTGGAGCATCTTGAGATAATACATGTGATATAGATTGGAGGGCAGAAGAAATGGAAACCTCCTTGTTGTTCTGTCTTGATCAATGAGTTTTCCTTCAAACTCCTTCCCGTTCCTAAGAATGAACTCAACTATTTTCTCCATTGTGCACTTCATGAAAGATGGCGGCTCCAGGATCATTTCTTTTGTTTCAGACTCAACTGACTTGGTGCTTTGTGATTTCACAGCTGTGTCTTTATCCTTTTCTCGCTGAGCAGCAACAAGGCTATTCCCAGTAAGCACTGGATTCTTCTTTGTCAAGATTGGTTTGCCTGCTGCTTCTGTCATCACGGTCTGGCCTTTCAGTAATTCTTCATTGTCAGGTAGTTTTTTATGGTCCTGCACAATAGTACTAGTCTCATTATCAGGATCTTTGCCTTTTGAGCTAGCTGGAAGTGTGCCTCCCTCCTCATCTCCTGAGTCATATGCAGTACCAAGTAATGATAAAGCCCCGCCAGATGGGGTGGGCTCAGTCTCATTGTTAGTTTTGTAGCCTTTAACTGCATCATCAGTATCTGCACCATCTTTGAGCAATTGAGGATGATCAACTAGGTACCGGAAGTAGCTGTGAAGATGATGATCAGGCATCAAAAATCCAAATGTTGGATTGCTTCCCTGCTTCACCCTTAACACAATCTCTGATTGCCCCCCATGGCAACTGACAAATAAAGCTGTTCGTGCAATTATCTGATGCACCTTCTCCGAAGGAGGCTGTAAATTAAAAGGCATGGGGTAGAGTAACGTCTCAGTAAGGGTCAGAAAGCACAAAAGCACATGATTATCGACAGAAATAAATTAGTGCAAAGAACTTGTATATCATAGAACAGTCATCCCATCTCAGTTTTGTTAATCATTCTAATCCCACCTGCCTACTCCTTACGTCAAGATACATTGCAAGGAAACAATGTGCATCACTAGTAGGAACCTCATCTCTGCTCCAATCATCTGAAACAGGCATTTAATCCTTAGAAGAACATATGGACCTTGGTCAGTTATTGCTGGATCAACTGAAGAAAATTAATAGAAGTGTATACAGAGATAAATTTCAATCATATTTAGAAAGAAAGAAGATGAGAGTGAGAAGTGAAAGCATCAACACTCACCAGATTATTCAACAAGCTTTCTGGCACATCAAATGATGGACGATAACACAGGTTTGAAGAGCTTGGATCATTTGAAGCAGCACTGCCATAGGAGAAAGCGACAGCGTTGTAGCCACCCTGTACGATACCTTCCCCATCTTCTGCTCAAGAATGATATGTGAGGTAAAGGCAACATATAAAAGAAAAAAAAGAAAAAGGAGCAAAAAAGAAATTTTCATAAGAGTAAAACATGTAGGCATAAAGTTACTTCATATGAGAGCAATAGAAGACAGTCTGTTACTTGACCTGAATTAAGATGCTCATGAACTAAAATCAAAGCATCCTTCTGTCAAACTTGCAAGTATACAACAGAAAATATATGGCATAATATTTTTTTTACTAGGCAGAATTACGTAGTTGCACACTTTACTTCAGGAACTTTATAGAACAATAGATATTGTTACAATTTCTGTTCCAAGAAATATTCGAGCAGTCAAAATCATACGAGTGATATGTTTCAGCATACCGAACAAATATAAAATTGGAATAGGGTTTACATTGGAACAGTTGGATACTTGGATCCATTCAGGCGGGTTTGGAATAACAGGATTATGACTCATAGATTTTTTTTAAAAAAATGTCAGATGGTTATCAAAATATGCAATTAACGAACACATGCAAACAGTATTCAACTTGATTCATGATCAATCTATTTTGATGTCCTAGACAATCATTCAATTGCACCTCAGGAAGATGGCAGCGGACGATCTCCAGCCTCTGCAAGGTGTGATAGTTTGAAGCATGAAGAACCACACTTACGAAAATGGTAGAAACGTTGCATACATGAGCATCAATCGAGACAACTTCTCAAAGTGCAGCCGAGCGGTACCATGACTTAAGCCAGACATAAGGTTATAGCAAGGCGTAAAGGAGACGGGATTTATACCGGAGGAGGCCGCATCCCGGGATCCGTCGTCGTCGCCGCCATCACCAACGGAGAGGTCCAGGAAGCGCTCGCGATCGAGCTCGGCCTCGGAGACGCCGTCGGGGGAAGGGGCGGACAGGAGGGCCGCGGAGTAGGCGCGGCGCGGGCGTGGGGGCACACGGTCGAGGAGGTGACGGACGTCGTGGCGGTCGAGGAGGAGGTCCGCCGCGCCGACGGCGGCCCAGGGGACGAGGGAACCGCCGGAGTTGACGACCTCCGCCGTCGCGTCGTCGTCGAACAGCAGGGCGTGGCGCCCCACGATCTCCAGATTCATCGCCGAGCTGGGGGTTGCTACTGCCTCAGCCTTTTCGGCTGTTCCCAGGCGGCGGCGTGCTCCGGAGCTGGGAGCTTGGCGGGGCTAGGGTTTCGATTCGTGGCGGAACAGAATGGAAATGGCGATGGTGGCCATCCCAGATTTCGCCTGCATATTTTTTTTTTTATTTACAAACGTCTCCCCCGTCACCCTCGTAGGTCGTAGAAGATGGAAGATACGGCCCATCTTGGTAGGCTAGAAAAGTTTGCTAGCCCAGTCCAGTTCACACTCTTACACGCCCATGATGCAGCGCACTACTTCTAGCCAGCGGTGACACTCTTTCTCAAAAAAAAAAAAAACACCAGCGGTGATACCCGTTCATTTTGTCTCCCCGTCACGCACGCCGGTCAGATGGTTACGCCTAACTGACAGGTGTGGCCGGCAGCAAGACGCCTAGCCCGTGCCCCACACGTCAGTGGCTCTAGACGTACGACCCTTCGAGATATTTTTCAACCTCCACCAAGACACGAGGGAAGAAACGGAGGAGAAAGAAGCCCTTCCTTTTCAGCGCCTTTCCCAACCCATTCCACTCCAACCCGCCTGCTCGCCCCCCGCCGCCGCCGCCTAATCTCGCGCACAGAAACCACAGCCCCAAAACCCACATGGAGAACGGCGACGAAACCCTCGGCTCCGCCGCCGGCGCGCCCAACGGCAAGTCCTACGCCGCCGTCGTTGCTAATAAACCCGCGCCCAACGGCGGCGCCGGGGAGGAGGAGCAGGTCCCCGTCGCTCACGCCGACAAGTCCTACGCCGCCGTCGTTGCCGAGAACCCGGCGCCCAACGGTGGCGTCGCCGAGGAGGCGGAGAAGGAGGAGGAGAAGGGTGTTGCCGGCACCAACGGCGCCAAGTCCTACGCCGCCGTGGCCGCCCACGCCGAGATCGAGGACCTCCGAGCCGCCAAGCTCGAGCTGGAGGAGAAGCTTGCCGAGGCGCGGCGCGAGAACCAGGCCATCGCCGCGGAGGCCCACCGTATCGAGGGGGTCTTCATGCAGGCCCGGGAGGCGGTCACCCTCGCGGAGTGCGCCGCCGCCTCGTCCGAGAAGGAGGCCGCTTCTCTCCGCGCCGAGCTCGAAAGCCTCCAGGCTGCGTTCAAGATCGAGATGGGTGAGCACGAGATGGACAAGCGCAAGCACGAGGAGGGCCTCAAGGAGCTGGAGGTCGTGCTCCAGGAGAAGCTCAACCTCGAGCAGGAGATCAAGGCTCTGGAGGCATCCGCAGCCACGGCCACCACTGTGAAGGACAGGGATGCACCACAGGAGGCTGAGGCCCCGAAAGAGATGGAGGTCGCGTGGCAGGGTATGGCAGCGGCCGCAGCAGCAGGCGCCGCCTTCACTGCTGCCCTCGTGATGATCTATCTTCGCCTGAAGAAGTGAAGAGGTAATTTGGTGCTCTGATGTGGAGGAAGTTTTGCCCAGCCGCTACAGCATATGGAATGTCTGGTGATGAGCCATGAGTTTTTCGTGGTGATATGCTGCTAGTTTTGAACTGGGAGTATAATCTTATATATGAATAGTTGCTTAATAGCCCACAAAACATTGGATCTGGAGGCTTGTTATGTTTAATCGCTGCTGTTCATCACTCTACGTGCTTTTCGTGATGAATGAATTCGATACTCTGCTGTTCATTTATCACACTACATGCTTTTGTCGATTCTTCTTGTAGCTTGTTCAAATAGTGGTATCTGGTTTGTTGATATCTCTAAGTACATTGTGATGATTTTGTTAAGTGACTTATTTTCCTCTAGGCATTACATCATTTTTTTTTTTCCTTTTTGGTCGGTTCAGGCTGCTAGCAAATTTGTTTTCAGGATGATACAGATGTTTTTAGGTAGTGTAATCTTATAGAACTATTTAGTGGGCTTGGCTGACGCCTTTTAGAACAATTTAGCAGACAGGGCTGATATCCTATAATGTTTTGGGTGGTTTTTTGGGTTGTAGAATGCACTATATGTGGGCTTATTATTATTTTTTTCACGGAGTGACATGCTTCGCAAAGAAAATCTGACCCTGTAGTTGATGGTTATTAGTTGATACATGAAATTTCCTTCTGTTATTTCCACAACTGCCCTTTCCACTGTCTGCATCACAGCTGATGCTTGTTGCTGGTGATTTGGAAAAGTTGGATATATGGATTATAATGTGATAGGATATCACAAATGCATGTTGGAAGATTTTGGCTGGACTGGTATATGCATGTAGTCTTGTGACTGTTACAAACTTTATTTAGAAGCAAGCTATAGAAATTACATCTGAGGAGAGTTTAGATTAGTGAGTACCTATTTTTAAGGGGTTTTTTTGCATTCTCACTGCAGTGATGATTTTTGATCATTTTACCTATCAACAACAGGGTTTACACATATTCTGGTTAACACAGTTCAAGTTGAATTTTAAAGGTTTGATGTAGAATCATGCTTTTGAGTTCTTTTTTATGGAGTTATGCTTGCTGATTCTAATTATATTGAATTCTTGTTCGACTTATGAAAATTCTACTTTCCACTTTATCCGTGATGTGCATTGTTCTTGGTATAGGATGAAACCATCAAGACTTATAACAGTTGTCAATGTCCAATGTTCTGTTCTGTTCTGTTGTATTTCATACCCCTTTATCATGAACTCTTCTCCGAGTCTATTTGGACCTTGTATTCTTGGGCTAGCGGAAGGCAGAACCCCTTTTGTCGAACTGACTGTACTGCACGCCTGCAGTCCGGCTGATCTTGATATATTGGAAGTTTTCTGAAATCAAGTGCAGTAATAGCTATGTTATGATTCATGCATACTCCAATGGTAGGACAATACTTCTAGTTTTATTTTTATCTTAACGATAATAATCAAAACTGGAGGGAGTATGATGGATTTCTCGTTCTTTGTTCAGAGGTTCAACATAATTGTGATTCTAATGTCTCACAGATAGTGAGCTAGAGCACTGGAATAGTGGATAGTGACGGTCACCATTTGTCGATACTTGGATTAATGACTGACGGGGATGGACATTCACAACAGCTTCGAAAGATCAGCTGGATAATAATTTTATTTTTTCCAGGCGCTTCCAATTTGACATTTGAGGATATTCATTCACCGCTCTCGGGACCTTCCCAAGGACCAATTCTATTTAGTTCGAAAAAAGAAAAACTCTGTTCCTTGTGTCGCACTTTTCTGCGAGATGTGGTGAGCTATTGCGGGGAAATACAGGCGGCTAGCTGCTCGCTTAGGCATTGCAAGGCTGATCCTTAGGTATCACTATATCAGTGTAAGAGCATCTTCAGCAGGTGTTATAAAAGTGAAGCTTTAAAATTGATTTTAAAGATTTTATAACTTTCAATTTTAAAGATTTAAGTAAAACCGACACTTTATATATTTCTTTGACTTTGTAATATTTCATCGGTCTCCTTAAACTTGCTCATCGTGGAAAGACGTCGGGCAAGGGAAGTCCTCGCCGTCAAGGTTCACAAAGCGCCGCTCAAAATCAAGATTTTTGGTGAAATCGGTCCGGTCCGGTTTTATCGAACGATCGATTTTTTTAAAAAATTTTAAAAATTTGAAAATTTGAAAAAATTCAAAATATCGAAAATCGGTAAAACTCGATCGATAAACCGGTAAAACCGATCGGCTAACCGGGAAACCGGTGAGTTTTAAATTTTGAAATCTGAAACTTTAAAAACCGAAGAAATCGGTTGACGAACCGGTAAAACCGCTCGGTTTACTGTAACAGTTTGTTTAAATTTTAAATTTTCGATTTAAAGTGATTTTTGATCGATTTTTTTGGTTTTCGTTAAACCGGTCTCGATCGGTTTTAGCGATTTAAACGAAATCAATAAACGCTGCTCGCTGCTACCCACCATCAACCGTGCACGTCCTTCTGCTCCAACTTCAAGCAATGCCAAAGCAAAGAGCTCATGCACACGTAATAAAATGAGAGTAAATAGAAGTGATTGAATAACTAAACCATGGTAAAATCTTCCGCTTTTGGGTGACCCCCGTTCGGCACCAGCTCCAGCCCCCATCGCGAGCTTCGCCGGTTGGACGACAGGTAGGGTGGCCGATCGGAATTCGGACGACGCATTGGGAGGTGAGGATTATCACTGCACGGAGACTTGCGGCTGGCCAGGCAGTGAGCAGATTGGGGGTCAGAACAGGGGAGCGAGTCGAGCAGCACCTCGGGCACTGCGGTGCATCAGGAGTGGGTGTGTAGGCACTGCGAGCCGGCGGGAGACTGGTAGAGCATCGAGCGGGGAAGGGGAATTGCTTCGCGCCAAGGGACATCAGAGGTAGAGCACAAGATAAAGCACGAGGTTTTCGTACTTTAAATATAAAGCATATGAAAGATTTACAGAATTTTTAAAATTTTTTAAAGCACGGTATCTTTTTAAAGCATTTGCTGAAGTGAATTCGTGCTTTATAATCTAAGATTTTAAAACACAAGAACTTTATATAGCGTCTGCTGAGGATGCTTTAAATACTATACAAAATCAGTGGAACCCGTTCGGCCGACGCTTAGAGCCGAGCTTTTCAAATCCTCATGCAAATGTCTACAAGTAATAGTATTTACGAAAAACAGTAGTATCACTTCTCAAATACTTTTTCAAATATAAAACAGCAGAACTGCAGAACAAAAAGAAGAATAAAATTAGATGTACTATAGTGGCAGCAATAGGAACATACAGTAATCTTAATTAATCTATGCACTATGATGAGGACGAATGAAGCTCGGCTAGCGAAGCGTACACTCCATCTTCTATGTTCATCAGCGCCTCGTGCCTTCCTTTCTCCACGATCGTTCTTAAGGACGGCGATGACATCCGCGCCTCTGACAGTCGAGAGCCGGTGCGCCACGATAACCGTGGTCCTGCCCACCATGACCCGATCCAACGCGCCCGGACTCGGCGTCCAACGCGCTGGTCGCCTCGTCCAGCAGCAGCACGCTCGGATCCTTCAGCACGGCCCTCGCGATGGCCACGCGCTGCTTCTGCCCGCCGGACAGCTGAACCCCCCTCTCCCCGACCCTGGTGTCGTACCCCTGGGGAAGGCTCGACATGAAGCCGTGGGCGCCGGCCGCCTTCGCGGCCTCGATGACCTCCTCCTCGGTGACGCCCGCCCCGCGCTCCCCGTAGGCGATGTTGGCGCAGATCGTGTCGTTGAAGAGCACGGGTTCTTGGCTCACCAGGCCCATCTGGTCCCGGAGCCAGCTGACTCGGAGGCTCCTGATGTCCGCTCCGTCCAGTGAGATGGTGCCTGAGACGGGATCGTAGAATCTCTCCAGCAATGCGATCACCGTCGACTTGCCGCTGCCGCTCTCTCCCACAAGCGCAACGCTCTGCGTAAGAACCATAACGAGAGTGATGAGTATCTATAGAAGATATATATGGGAGGAAATAGATAGAGGTGAGTTAACCTTGCCAGAGGGAATGTGGAGGGTAAAATCGCTAAGGATTTCAACTAACGGGCGGCTTGGGTACTTGAACGTGATGTGACTGAAATCAATCTCGCCCTTGACCTCATCCAGGATCAAACCCTCATCGCTGCTCGAGTCGATTTCAGACTTCCGATCTAGCAAAGCGAATATGGAGGTGGCTGAATCCATGGCCTTTGTAGAATCTGAAGCTGAAGCACTCGCTCCAGATATTCCAATTGTCGCCAACATGAGTGCAAAGAAAACCTGCAAAGCAAGAAATATATATGTCTCAAGTTAAATGCTCAATATGAAGTGAAATTCTGATAAAAGAGGAAAAAATGACTGTATGTATGTTACACATTCTAACCTTGAAGGTATCAACGAAACTAGACTGCCCATGACGTATGAATTGCGCCCCGACGTAAAAGCAAAGGCCGTATGTAAGGTTCAACACCAAGAACAAGAAGCCGAAACCTAGGCCTCCAACAATTCCTGTTCTGATTCCTTGATTCCTCGAGGCTTCACATTTGTTATTATATATAGCCATCACTCTTTTCTCAGCACCAAAGGCAGCTACGGTCCTGATACAGCTAACTGCATCAGTGGCAACTTGACTTGCTTCTTCATATAGCAACTGCAGGATCAGCAGTATATTATCAGTACCAAAGAACTAGTTTGTTGGGACGTATTTCAAAGGAAAAATATTTGGCCTGGAATGTTAGAAACATTTTCTTTACGAGTCCTAGAAAGATAAGTCCTGTTGATAACTAGGAACTGAATGTACATTAACATAATGTATATTGTCAACAATAGTTTTAAAAATATTGTATCGCAAGCAGTATCCTTATTATTTTACCTTGGCATCTTCACTGAACCCCACCAAGAATTTCACCTGTGCATAACCTTGAAGACCCGCTAGTGGAATCACACTGAGTATGATCAAACAAAGCTTCCAGTCTGCCACCATAGCAATGAGAAATCCCGTGACAAGTGTTCCGCTATATGAAGAAGCAAATCCTGTGACACTGAGTATGAACAACCAAGGCTAAGTTATCACCAACAAGACGTCGAACGTTCAAAGCATCGACTGACAATCTCGCATCAAGTGTTCCGCTGCAAGCATAATTTGACCATCAGTATTAGTAACCCAGGTGTAGAACTTCTCAATTTTACATAGATAAAAAATAACAAGGGGACAACAATCTTAAGTTTTTTGGATCATCAAACCAAGCAACTTCTTTGTGCACAATGCACTGAAACGACAAGGACCGAATGTGCTCGATCAACTTCCCTCCAGCTACCCCAAATAAGAAATACTCTACTGGTATTGATATTATTGATATGATGCCTAGCACAAGGCACATCAAAACCCAATATCTGGAATCCTTTTTTAATTGATCTGCCGGCAGGAAGAATGTTTTGATGATCTTTGTAACTATTACACCAGTCAATGGTAAAAGCACTCCATGGATGCTAGCAGCTAACGATCCTAACAAAAGAATTGGTAGCTCTGGCTTGTTTATGTTAATTAATCGTCCTATAATAGTTTTCCTTGTTACCACAGCATCACCAGACTTTCTTTGTTGGTTTCTCTGATTTATATCATCACCTTCAAGCAATTCAAGTGAGAGAGGCAAGCCAAAAGGGACGGTGAATGAGTGCCAACTACTGTTTCCTGCAGAACCTCTGCCTATTGATTGCATCAGTAAGATGCTTCTACTTTGAGAACCTAGGTCAGATATGTGATGATAATTTTGTTCTTCCTCTCGACTCTCTTGTAGTCGAATAAGTTGAGAATAAGCACCATTAGCATTCTTGACCAATTCATCATGAGAACCTGTGAAATATTCATTCATGTAAATAAGTGATAAACCAATTTAAACAAGTATGCAATGGATTGACTATGAATAGTGGCATTAGCCTCACCTTGTTCTACTATTTTCCCTTGTTGAACAACTGATATACAGTCAGCATTCCTCACAGTCCTCAAACGGTGTGCAATTACAAGGGTTGTTCGGTCCACCATGATCTTATTCAGTGCCTCTGAACAATCCGCTCTGATTCCATGTCCAATGCGCTAGTAGCCTCATCTAACAGAAGGATCTTGGGGTTTTTAACAAGTGCTCTTGCAATAGCAATCCTCTGCTTTTGTCCCCCTGATAGTTGCGCCCCACGCTGGCCAACCATTGTATCGTATCCCTGGGGTGATACAGAAGCAAAAAATTAGCACTTGGCTTAGATTGAAGATGCATAATACCTGTAACATACTTTGGGCAACTTGTCGATGAAATTTACTGCATTTGCAAGCTCAGCTGCTCTTTTGATCTCTTCGATTGTTGCATCCTCTTTGCCGTACGCTATGTTGTCTCTGATAGATGTCATAAATAGCAATGGCTCTTGGCTAATAAGATCAATCTTCTGTCTGATCCAATTAAGCTGCAAAGTCTTGATGTTAATCCCATCAATCACAACCTCACCAGCCTGTGGATCATAAAATCTCTGTGCAAGACTAATTACAGTTGACTTGCCACTTCCACTCTCCCCAACTAAAGCCATTGTAGTGCCACTAGACACATGTAATGAGAATCCATCAAATATCAGGCGTTCGGACCTTGCCGGATAGCTGAAGTATACATCCTTTAGGTCAACATCTC
The DNA here is from genome assembly GCA_001602275.1 of Zoysia japonica. NCBI lineage: Eukaryota > Viridiplantae > Streptophyta > Magnoliopsida > Poales > Poaceae > Zoysia > Zoysia japonica. Next base: position 1,478,632 of record BCLF01000029.1, on the reverse strand, counting down.
CCTTGATGTCTTTTAATTGCTTACCAGTTGGGTCAGCAGGATCAATATCTGGCTTCCTCTTAATAGTCGTGAACAGTCTGTATGCTGCAGTTTGTCCTTGTGCAAAGGCTGACATGCAGGGGACTGAATTTCCTAGTGATCTGCCACAAATAAAATAAATTTTGTCAGTGGCGTCAACTATATATCAAATGTTATGTTTTTCTATTTTTACAGAAACAAACTCACAATGCACCCATCAGAATAGCAAACAAGATGCTGATGATATCGCCTCCTGTGTATCCTTTGCTAAGAATCAACTTGCTTCCATACCATGTGGCTAAACCATAGCTAGAGAAAAGTATGAAGAAAATAGAACCCATGCCAAAACCATTGGCAATTCCTTCCTCAACAGAAGCCTTGTATGCCCTGTGTATGAGTTTATTATACGACTCCATGGCATGCTTCTCACCATTGAAGGAGACAACCTGTTTTACCAAAAAAAAAAGGTGCATTATGCACTGAAATGGGTTCCAATGGTTCTAGGTTCTAGCCGATATTCAAGTTGCCAATCGCATTGAACTCACAGTTTTTATGGCAGAAAGTGTCTCTTCGACAACGTTTGCTGCTTCATTGTACGATGCCTGCCCCTTACTAGATAGTTTATACAATATTTTTGAGACAACTCCACCAGCAATGACCACTGGAGGAATGCAGGACAGCATGACGAGAGATAGAAGCCAACCTTTCTTAAACGCAATGGCGAAACCACCGATGAAATTGGTCGCAAGTTGTAGAAACTTGCCTACCTATACAATTTGGTTAATAAATTAAACTACGCAAGTTTTCATGAAATTTGTGATAATCAATTGACAGATTTTCACTTGCTGGAAAGTTACTACCTTCTCACCAAAAGCATCTTGAACTAGAATGGTATCTCCAGACATTCTTGAAATTATTTCTCCAGTTGTCATTTCTACATCAAAGAATGCTATATCTTGTTTCAGGACAGATTTGAGGTAGAGAGATCGAATGCGTGTTGCCTGCCTTTCCCCAGTCATTGTCCAGCATGACACCTCTGAACAAGCAATAAAATAGCTTCGATTAAGCTGGTAAAAGCAACACACGCCTTAAACATCTAGAAGTAATTTTCAGTTTCTACAAGAGCATCTCCAAGAGACTCTATAAAACATATTCTAAATTTTCTGATTTTAACTCTTCTCTAAAACAAAATAAGCTCTTAAAAACTGGAGCAATCCAACAGATTCTCTAAAACAAATCTTAATCTCTATAATCAAACCTGGCACGTCATCTCCATCTCTAACTGCCACAACCTCAGCGCGGCAGCCCCTCCGTTCAGGTCCCCTTTTCAGTTGTGTGCTGTACTTGTTCGCCATGTTCTAAGAAGAAAAGCCATTCGTCTGGACGTGCTCGCCGGAGCAAGCGCGGCCGATGACAGTTCACTCGCAGTTAGCCACCCGTCCATCCACCTGGAGCCGACGCCGCTCAAGAATCCCGCAGAACAGACTACCACGCCGCATAAAAATCAGCCTTACGTCTACATCCGCCTCTTCGCGGCGCCATCGACCTCGGACTCCTCGTTGTCCTCACCGGCGCCGCGCCTTACGCTCCGCCTTGGCCTCCCGGCTCCGAGTCCCACGACCGCGACGAGGACGTCGTCATGGTGCTCTCCCTCGGGCCACTTGCGGCTGCCCCACCTCCAAGCACGCCTTCCTCAACTCCCCCACCTCCGCCGCTGCTAGGACCGGCTAGGGCAAGGAGCCCCCCGCAGTAGGAACCGGGAGGCGTGCCAGAACGGGACATGCGCGGGCAGAGAAGGCGGGATTTGCCTGGATCGCAAGCCGCGCGGGCTCTCCAAACATGGCGAGCGAGAACTCCGGGATGGCGGCGAGCTCGCGAAAATGAAGAGACCGATGACCAATTGACGAGTTTGCTGGAGTGTTATTTTGTCCCAAAGTATCTATATTTCCTACCTAGTTTCTAAATTATTGTTACTATTATTTTTTAATATCAATCTTAATCGTTTATTTTATTTGAAAAAATAATTTAAAATGTGTAAAATTATAAGTTGTGATTAAACTACAGTGATAAAGTAAATTATGATAAAAATTATGATATTCATCAAACTTTTTGAATAAGAGGGATTTTCCGAGGCGTTAACTTATAACATCAACTTTGACTATTCGTTTTATTATCAACTTTGACTATTCGTTTTATTTGATGAATATTATATATTTTCATAATTTGCTTTATAATTAAATTTTGTTTGAAAGATGAGTTATAATTTTATACATTTAAATTAATTTTCTGAATAAAACGAATAGTTAAAGTTGATGTTAAAAGTTAACGGCTATAATAATTTAAAAACGAATAGAATATAACTTACTATATAATGTTAAGAACAGCTAGCTGATCACTCAATATTTTGTTATATTTTTAAGAATGAACTTGGCAGAGTAAAAAATGAACTTCTGTGAGGCATTTTGCAAGGATGACACATTGGCATGGGGCAGCGCCGGCTCCATGTTTCGAAAGGCACTGGGCGAACTCAACGCCGCGCCCCCCCCCCCCCCCCCCCCCCCCCCCCCCCCCCCC
>BCLF01000029.1:1431383-1476035 GCA_001602275.1 Zoysia japonica | reverse complement strand
CCCCCCCCCCCCCCCCCCCCCCCCCCCCACCCCACCTCGACGACCTCCACAGCGGCCACAACACCACCACGCCCATCTCTGCCTTCTTCGTGGGCGTACATCACCAGAGACCGCGAGTCCATCTGTTCAAAGTCGTCTAACACCTTGAACAGCTTCTCGAGTTCGACGATGTGCACGGCCGTCTCATCTTCCTTGGCTCCTTAGCCTCGTTCAGCGGCGGCGCGTGAAAGGAGGCGACTCCCCAGAAGTGGCGCGAGGCCGTCTTGGGCAGCTCCGAGGTGTCGCCCTTGACACCGCGGCTCGGGGTGTCCAACTGCTCGTCAGGGCCCGCGGCAGGCCGGCATCAGCGTTGGTAGGGTCAGTCCGAGGTGCGTGTTGGGGCCTTGTCGACAGAGGTGGCCTCGGAGTCGTCTTCATCGTCGGAGTTGGCGAATGATAGGGTGACCAAGGTGGAGCGCGCAAGCCATGACATCGAGCGCGTGCTCTGGCCGTGCAGACAAGGTTGGAGCCGACGGACTGAAGCGTGCCTTGCGTGCGGGAGGTGGGGACTGGGGAGCTGAGCCCGAGCGGCGGTGTATATGGGCCTCTTATTAGGCCGACCACCTGAACTGGGCATATGTACATGTGCTTACTTTTTTGGGCCCCTGCCTAGGCCGGACACTAGGCGGTCGCCCTGACCCAGAGCCGGCACTGAGCGTGCGTAGCAGTAGTAGATGAAGAATGAACAGTGCATGTGTTGTCGTACTTACGAAGAAAGGGAACAACAGCTGTCCCGAGGGGCAGGCAAGGTTTTCACTTACCGATTCGACCGCAGAAACCGTCGGGACGGTTCCACGAAAATCGTGAAAATGGATATAAAACTGTTTGGTTTTTTTTTTCAAATTTCAATTTTTAAATCTGTGAACTTTCGTCGGTTTAAAAACATTAAGCCGAGCGATTTTTTCTCTGTAAGTCGAACGGTTTTTTCGGTTAACCGAGCGATTTTGCTGAAAACCGTTGAGTGCGAAAACCGAACGGTTTTTCCGGTAAACCGATCGATTTTTTTAAAACCGATAAATTAGTGAAAAATAAAAAAAAAGATAAAAAGTGCTGAAAATTCAGCATGACATATTCTAATTTGTTTTAATATCAATATTCATAACATACTTCATCCACAAATAATAAGACACATATTCATCCATATCAAATCCAAAGTTTCAAACGCAAAAAATCTATACATAGAACTCATCCACAAGAAATCTAAAGTGCATACATAGTTTTCAAAGCACACTTTACTTTGAGATTGTATTCTAATCAAAATATACATTGTCGCAATCTTCACTTAAGAGGAATTGAATTCCTCTGCTAGCTAACAACTTCGCTTTGAATTCATTCCATGATTATCCCATTCAAGCGGTAGTTGTCTCCTATTCTGAGTACAACATGTAATAAAACTTTAGATTTTGCTATTGGTAAATCTATGTGGTGAGACGTTGTGTGCTACGATTACCGTACAGATAATTATAGTAATCATTACTTTGGCTGTATGATGTATCTGTCTGTCGCGAAATAGTAGGTGCCGTAGTAATACTACCTCTCTCCCATCGTTGTCCTTAGTGACTGTGAACCATCATGTGTAGCATGGGTGTAGTCTATCTCACCTGCAAAAGAAGTGAAGTGTAATATAAATGAGTGAAAATTGATCATATGATGTGAAGAAATGGTTACCTATGAAATAATGAATTGTGATCAGTGGCTGTGAGTCAGAAAACATACTGTCTGGTGGGTCTCCGGATGTTGTCCGAGAGCTGCTATTATTTGAATCTGTGGAGTCGTCGCTGTCTACGTTTTTACCTTTCCTTTTGCTCCTTGTCCTCATCTTTTTAGCACCTTTTTCTGTCTTGCACTTTGAACATTCCTCTTGCTTATGTGAGTATCACCCACATTTTGATCTGCCCATTCAGATATTGTTTCAGCACGAGACAAGCGTATCAACTGTCTACCAGCGTCATCATCTGTAACAAGACGACTCAGCAGAGGATTGTCACTCTCGGTACCCTCTTCATTAAAAACAGGATCAGAATTCGATCTCCCATGTTTTATCTATTTTTGAATAAGATTTGAAGAATCATATAATGACAGCTTCATAAGACAATCAAATGGATCGGCTTCTGGTGGTTTATATGTCCATGAAGCATCACGCTTACGGATTCGAAGGTTGTAGTTAACATACACCAACTTATGCAATTTATCATGAGATAATCTGTTAAACACCTTAGTGTGGATCAATGTAAATTTACTACAGTTGCGCTCACAACCACTCGGTGATGCACACTGTGACACTAGCCATAATGCAAGCTGCTGGAGATGAGGTGTGTCACCTCTAAACATGTTTCACCATTGGGCAGGAGAAATATTCTTATCAACTGGTATCCTGTTGGCCAACTCAGAGACGAATGAACCTTGTTTTCTTCTAGAAATTTTCACCTCCTGCGGGGCCTGCACACATAAGTCGGTTGGTGCTATGCGTGTAAATGACTCTCGAATATCGTTCATCATATTTCGACCTATCTTGTAAGCATAGTGACTCTCGGGTTCAAAGATCCAGCTGCACATATAACAATAGTTAGATATCTTTGCATTATAAACGAAAAAATACAATAATTTTGTTCGTAAGTAAGTATTATCTGTATTCACAAAGGTATCATTGCAAATGTCCACCATCCTACAATTTATAATGTTCATGTACCTATCCATCTCTCGCTCATCATTCGTATAAAGGGCTTCATACTCATTTTTACACAAATGATATCTGAGAAGTACTTCACTCAAGGTAGGGCTCTTGTCTTAATCAGCAAACCGAAGAAACGCATACAAAGGTTGCACTGCATCTACCACATGTTTCATTGAATCCTATCAATACATGCTTGCTAGGCAAGGGTGAGCATGCATTCCCTTATCGGTGTTAGCAAATTTACTATTTAAGAATGTCCCAGAACTTATTTATGCCATAAACTTTTCTCTCCGATGAAACATACTCTCAAAAAATATGTAGTTTATGTCAAAACATGTGGCATTCTATTTTACCAACTCACCACCAATAGCATTGATCATCATAGAGTGCAACTGATTATGATTATACAAGCAATGAGAAATCTTGCGAGCGAACTGTATCATAGCTTTGTGCTCTGGGAACTCACCAATAGCCTTTAGTATCAGGTTGATTGTATGTGCTATACATGGTTACCAGACAATACGAGGATACTTGTTTATCAGTATTTTACACGCCTTTTTATAATTTGAACCATTATTCGTAATAAACTGCACAATATTGTCTGTACCTACATCAATACATACCTTTTTCATTTCCTGCACAAGAAAGTTTCATTGTTCAAAATAACAGTGGTACAAATAAAACAAATACTGATATACAATAAACATATATCTCGTCCGCAGATTGTCTTTGCTCAGTAACATCACATGAGTTGTGAAAAAACATAACACCATTACAGTAGATCATAAAGTTTATCAAGCTCATCTCTGTAGGACCAGTTCAAAAGTCACACATAATCGTGACACCGTACATCGGCTACTTTATCTTGAATTTATCAAATTTCTTCTTGATGTCTTGTTCGTTAGCATCAAGATATGTGCAATCTATTTCTCTTTCAGTTGGGCTAGACACGCCCTCAGCTACAAACATCATGACACATGACATAAATAAGGTAAGATACAACGAAATGTGTAACAAAATAAAACGAAAGTCTCATAGCTCATTTCTGTGTCTTTTTGATAGCACTAACAAAGTATGGGTTATCGGCTTTTCTATCAGAGATGGCTTCTGTATGAAAAAATTTCGACCATGTGCGTCCAATAGCCGTCTTTGCTAGCTTGCTCTTCGCAGTCTATGGACCTGTATCGATCTTAGTTTAAACCCGTTCCTTACTTCACCTCTGTCCACGGACCTCGTCATCATGACAAACAATCCAAACCCCACCACCTCCTTGCGATGAACCAGAAGCACCTTGCGATGAACCAGCACCAGCACCACCACTGTTGAATTGACCACCATACGAACGCTGACGCTGTCAGAATTTTTTCTCCTCTCTAGATAATCTCATGCCAGCCTGCATCTCCTCATCGTCTTCCTAATTAACATTTCCCTCACCTGTAAACTGTTGCTGTTTGAGAGCCTGTCTAGCTCGGTTCTTCCTCCGCTCGACGATTCTATCAAGCTTCCGACGAAAATAGTCTCGCACTCAGCAGAAACATAAGGACACCCAACTGTGCTGGTTCTATGATGTGCTAAATGTTATTTGAATTGTGTGGCACCACCCCCTCTCTTCACAGACTTGCAATATTTGCAACAAAACCTAGGATACACATTCTCTCCGTGCTCCCAAATCGAATCAGACTGATCTGCCATCCTAGAACCAATAATACCTGAAAAATGACCAATATATTCTAAAGTTTCTAACAAATCGACCAATATTTAAACAAAAAACAGAAATACAACCATCTCACCTCCTCTGCCACGAAAACCGAACAGATCGGACGGTTTACCGTAAAAATCGCTCAACTTACTGCTTCAAACGGTACGGTTGATTAGCCGCTGCCGACGGCTTTTCGGCCAAACCGCACGGCTAGCCGCCCTTTTCGAGCGTTAACCGCTCTTGCCGGCCGGCTCCACGCGTGGTAGCGGGCGCGCGGAGCCGCGCTTACCGCTCGGCTAGCTGGCGATTTCGGGCGGCTTCGGCGATGCGGTGGCGGATGAAGAGCCCCAGAGACGGTTTCAGTGGCACAACGAGCGGATGGGGAAAGTCACGAGCGTGTGGTGCTTCTGGAGTTATGGGTCCGGATAAGGTTTCCTTTTATTTTCTCCATCCAATTTTCTTCGAATTTTCAAGACTTTAAAATCAAACAATTTTTAAAAACCGAATCCATCGTGAAGTTGAATTTTTCATTTAGTTTTTTTTACATATTTTTTATTTTAAAATCTACCAAATTTTCAAAATTCAAAAAAATTTAAATTTAAAAACCGATGAACCGTCTAAACCGGACCGAAGCAGTTTGGGCGGTTGTCGCGAAAACCGTGTGGTTTACCGCGGTTTTTGAAACCTTGGGCTCAGGTAGACAAAGTTCAGAACAACCTGAAAAAAAACAATTGGACGAACAAGGAGAAATATATCTAAGAAAAACTATGATCAGTGTTTATTTACGACGACAAGCTATATTATCGAAGAAACTGCACCCTGACCAACGAACGTGACTAATAAGCAGGGTCCGAAATGACTAAGCAGTAATCAATCCTATTGGTTAGACTTAGTAGATCATACATATGCAAAATAAATGTAACATTTATGTTTTTGACCTTGCTTTGATTAAATCCTTTGCTTTCTTTATTTATCCACGTGGGAAAGAAGTCGGCGCGGACACGGCCGCAGCTAGCCTGCCTGATGATGTACTACGTATACTCTCACCTTGTGTACACGGTCGACAATGGTGTCCATGGTGGCGAACCCGAAGGCGTTGATCATCTGGCCGAAGATGACGGTCATGAGCGGCTGCACCATGCCGTTGGCCAGCGCCGCCGCCGTGCCGACCAGCATCAGCACCACGTCCGTGCCGTCGGCGTACTGGAACAGCCGCACGAACGGCACCGTCTTCCCGGCCGCGTCGTCGCTCCCCTTCTTCTCCTGCTTATTCCCTACCCCACGTTTCGCCGCCGCCGCCGCCACCGCGTCCACGGTTTTCGTAGCAGCTTGTTGTGTGTGCACTGCCCGTATGTCTGCCGAAGCGTTACTACGTGTCGCGTTTTATAGTGACGGGTCGGGCGCATCGGAAGCGGGAAGAACAGTGGACACATGAGAAGAGAATATTATAATGGCACGAGCTCCGCCTGTTATTGGTGGAGTGCAATCTTCTGATTATATTAAATAAAAGCTCCACCTGTAATTCCACGTAGGAGCTGGTCCTGAGGAGGTGCTAAAGAAAAGACTCTTGAACATGAACTCGTCCTGATTGCTATTGAAAGTAGATGATTCTCCGACGCGTTGCTATGAGAATTTATAATGGTGGTGATGATTTATTATGGTATAACGAAGAAAAGCTCAAAGATAATAATCATAATAGATAAAAAAATTAAAACATATAAGAACTATTTAATAAAATTTATTAGAACTCACAGAATATGATGATTAATTATATTTGTTTGAAATTTCAAAGTTTTTTTAGCTGTGTTTATTAATGAAATTTGAATGAAACATCCATTGAGGTGGTGCCGTCGTGGATCAAGTAAAAGATGTAAGTGGATCAAGGAAAAAGGAAGGTCAGATTGAGCAAAAGTGAATGAGAAGCGAGAATTAAATGAGGAATGACAGTCAGTGAAAGATGAAGAGGAAGAGAAAAAAAAAAGTTAAATAGAGAGGTGTAAAATGAACGGTCAGAATCAATTGAAGTCTCATGATCGAACGGTGTAAAAAAAAAGATCAGTGGCAAACCCAACACTAGGGCAACATAGGCCGTTGCCCGAGTTTAGTCTCCAATTTTCTTTTTAATCCTTTGATTAGATTCATAGATTAGTAAATTTTATTTACATTCTTCTTTGCGTGGCCTGAGTCTTAGAGTCAGCCTTGGGTCTCCTACTGAAAAAGATGATGTGGCTCGATGAGGATTCAGCTTTGATAGTTAATGGGTTGTACAAATATAAATATTATATATACTATGTGGACATAACATCCTTTGCTGAACAATTTTACCATGATTCTAAAAAAAATTACCACTCTGGTTTATATCTTTTCATTGCCGTTGCATGTAGAAGCATATCAGCGAAAATATCAGCATCGAATATTCAGCAGCTGCAGTGCGCAATTGATCGATCGGTTGCCCGCCCTTCCTCCGAAGAACATGGCCTCACTCACCTCATGCGACTATAGTATTCTTCGGTCAGCTTCCCATAAGCAACACATTAATCACTAATAATTATCACTAGAATCATTTGCTAAGAACTAGTACTCCACTATGATACGATCAAAGGCACAGCTAGAAACCGAGTTTATTCGGTGATCATGCGATCTCGGATCTGATCTCTTCGCATTTTTATGGTGATGATCCGATCTCTTCGACGTGGTAGCACAGAAGATATCTGCGTACTATAATCCCGTCTCATTACAAGTGCCACTTTATAATTCAAAATTATCTCGTGGATTACATTTTCTTGCCTTTTAATATAACTCTATCTCTGTTTACCATTTCTCATCGCCTTCTATACTTTTCCTATTTTTTCGTCTCTATTTAATTCTAGTACCGAACTCCCAATGAGAAGCATTACGTACGCTAATACCGCTAGCTCTAGCTGTCATTGGTGGCTGGAATGGAAGAATCATTTTAAATCTTGATTGAAAACGCGAGCACGTGGTCAATGTTTTCATGCATGTTGTCATGGTAGTTGGAATGGAAAAATATTTTTAAAGCTTGAAAACGCGAGCGCATGGCCCACGCTTTCATGCATGTTGCTGTATGAATAGGAGTACTACACTACTCCCCTGTCGTAGAAAAAATATATTTTTGTGTTTAGTGTTATATAATATTGACTAATATTTTTTTATACATTTTGATGATAAGGAATCTTTTTTTATTGAACCAAAACATAAAGTTTTTCTAAAATTAAGCCCGTTATAAAAGAGAAGTTTAATGAGATACCATTATTATGAATTTTTTTTTTCATATACTCCGTACAACACTAAGTGAAAGAAACTGTCATATATGACATATTATACTTGCGTGGAATCTGTTTATTCATGCCACTCTGATACTCGCATGTTACGTGGGATCTCATATACATAGGATGACTTGTAAGAGTCAATGTGTAGATCATCAGTCCAGTAGCCTATAGAATAGCAATCAAACTCAACCAGTTCTTACTGAACTAGCCCATCAAATAATGTCCAATTTTTTTAAATAGCATTTTTGAACATGTTCTTACTGAACTGGTTCACCAGTTTTGTAAAAATATATTGACACACTATATAAGATATTGAATCAGTGTGTTTAAAATATTTATAAAAATGAATTTAAATTTTTAGAAAATGCTCATAATAGATTTCATATCGTAGCATTAAATCTAATGGTTAGAACAATTCAAAAGCAGAGTTTTGTTTTGAGAGACAAATGCATTTAAAGTTTAGAAATTGATTTTTTTTCTCCCATCTCTCACCCGCACCAATGATATTGCAACACGTGGTGACCTATCTTCCGTCCATTTCCTGGCTGCACCAATCTTAATACGATCCACACCTAGCTAAATGTAAATCAGAAGGAATCAGTTTTATCGAGCTCTATTTTTGGTGAGCTCGGCGACTGTTTACGTACTACTCCGTTATTTCACATGTCATGGCCCGTTGTCCTTTCTCGGCCTGAATAGAGGCTTCGACAGGAGTATGTCACTGACATGCGAACCAATCAAACAGGGGTGAAAAGCAGTGACCGGTTCACCTCTGAAATTCTTTTGTAAAACACGAAACACATGGTACATTGTTGCTCCATAAATGTATTCGCGACGTGAGAGGACTGATAACGTGCTCGATAGTCCTATGAAAAGAAGTTTCATATGAAATTCCATGATTATGATTTGACATTTCGGAAGACCTGAAATGTCGACCCGTGTTTAGGTGCTTATTGAATTCTTAAGGATTTGAGAATATAGATAAAAAAAATCCTAATAGTATTAAACGGTAGAGTTTTTAGAAGATTATAAAATCTTATAAAATCTCATGAATCTAACTATTTTTTAATATTTTATACTATAATGCACATCACCATAACTAAAATAATAAAATCTCGTAATATAAATGTTTGAGATTTTGAAATCTTAAAATTCAAATTTTAAAATTTAAAAATCTAAATAAAATCTCGTAATTTAAATGGTAGAGATTTTATAATGCTAGAATCCCAATTCTAAAATTCTAGAATTCATAATTCTAGAATCCGGATTCAAACGGGCCTTAGTGCGTGGACCCGTGTGGCACATAGTCCTGGAGTCGCGAGGCTCGTCGATTTTTACCCACGTCACGGCCCATCGGCCCGTGTAGAACTCTATCTGCTCGGCCCAAATCGGAGCTCGGGTGTGAGTCCAAAGTGATTCGTGGGCCAGCCTCGCCGCGGCAGACGCATGCCGCCACCGCAACAAGCCGCCCGCCGCCGTCGTCCACATCCCAACCGACCGGCTCCATGGATGCGCCCGCGACTGGCATTCGCCGTCCTGTTCGGGGCGTCCACCTTGCGCCAGCACTTCCCTCTGCCGCCGCGGCCGCTTGAGTAGCATGATGTGCCTGGCTTCGCGAGCTCCGCCGAGATAGCCCCCTATGCTCGCGCAGCTGGCTGCGTGGAGCTCGGCACTTCAGCGCGTGCGTCGGTACGTTTCGCATCTTCTCTGGTTGTCTGGTTGGTTGATACGGTAGTTCAAAACTCTTTAAATAATCGCCGGAATTCGTCCGAGGTAGTGAGTACTAGGATATATGTGCTGAATATCCTATCAAATCAAAATTGCTGAACATTTGGATGTTGCAGGGAGACCCTGAAGGGGCAACACAGACACAACGCAAAATCATGCCTTCATTTCACATCTCAAATTCTAGTACAATTGGAAGACTCCTTCTTGATTTTTTATTTTTCAAATCCCAATAAATTCATACCCAGAAGAGTCAAGGGTGATGTACAATGCCTGGTAGTAGGAGCAACCTAGCCACTATGATGCGGCTGAACGAAGCTCAACTAGGGAAGCGTAGACTCCATCCTTGATGTTCATGAGCGCCTCATGCCTTCCTTTCTCCGCGATTGCTCCATCCTTGAGAACTGCAATGATATCAGCCCCTTTTATCGTCGAGAGGCGGTGCGCCACAATAACTGTTGTCCTGCCAACCATCACATTATCCAATGCATCCTGCACAATGTGCTCGGACTCAGCATCCAAGGCACTTGTTGCCTCATCCAGCAGTAGTATCCTAGGATCTTTCAGTATGGCCCTTGCAATAGCGACACGTTGCTTCTGGCCGCCGGATAGCTGAACGCCCCTCTCCCCAACAGTGGTGTCATATCCCTGTGGAAGGCTTGATATGAACTCATGTGCATTGGCTGCCTTTGAAACCTTGATGAGCTCCTCCTCGGAGACCTCCCCATGCTTTCCGTAGGCTATATTGGCACGGATTGTGTCGTTGAAGAGCACGGGCTCTTGGCTCACCAGTCCTATTTGACTCCTTAGCCAGTTGATTTTCAGGCTCTTGATTTCCACCGCATCCAGTGAGATGGTGCCTGAGTCGGGATTATAGAATCGCTCCAACAAAGCGATTACAGTTGACTTCCCACTACCACTCTCACCCACAAGTGCAACTGTCTGTACAGAACCATAATGGGAATGAGTTGCTGATCATATTCTATATTGTTATTGTATAATCATGCTACTGTAGGAGGGATAGAAATCACAGAATTTGACAAACCTTGCCAGAGGGAATGTGCAGGGTAAAATCACTGAAGATTTGAACATCTGGGCGGCTTGGGTACTTGAAGCTGACATGGCGGAAATCAATATTGCCTTTGACCTCGTCCAATGTCAAACCTTCATCACTGCTCGAGTCAATTTCTGACTTTCTATCCAGCAAACCAAAAATGGAGATAGCTGAATCCTTGGCCTTTGTAGAATCAGAAGCCATAGCACTTGTTTGAGATACTCCTATCGTTGTCAACATCAGTGCAAAAAAGACCTGGAACACATGACTTAATGTGTAAAATATTCAATAGGAAGAAGTACCATCGGTAAAAACAAAAATCTGAAAATGGGGCCGTTCTAACCTTGAAAATACCATTAAATGAAGATTTATCTTGACGCACAAACTGTCCTCCAACATAGAAACAAAGACCATACGTAAGGTACAGCATCAAGAAGGAGAAACCAAAACCAAGGCCTCCAACCATTCCTGTTCTGACCCCTTGGTTCTTTGACGCTTCACATTTTTTGTCGTACATTGTCATCACTCTTTTTTCAGCACAAAAAGAAGCTACGGTTCTGATACTACTGACTGCATCAGTGGCCACTTGGCTTGCATCTTCATATAACATCTGCAGAACAAGCAATCCGTTGTCACCAAATTGGCGAGTTCGAAAAGAACTATGTAGTAAAATAAATGGTAATTCTCGTTTAAATTCATATAATCAATTTACATGATAAACTTTATAAGATCATGTTCAGATTGACGGTTAGAAAGTGAAAGCATATATATAGATCTAAGTAACTTCCAGTTTCAGTAACTATTTCAGACTGACATACAAACATATGTTTTGAGTAACTATTTCAAACTGTCCTGTCATGCAAAGAAAATCTTTGTTTATATAGTACCTTGGCATCTTCACTGAATCCCTTCAAAAACTTTACTTGTGCATAACCTTGGATGCCCGAAAGTGGCATCACACAGATTATGATCAAAGTGAGTTTCCAGTCTGCTATCATCGCAATGACAAAACCAGTGATAAGAGTCGCGATGACCTGAACTACCAAGGCCAAATTATCTCCCACTAAACGTCTGACGTTTAAAGCATCAACTGACAATCTTGCACCCAGTGCTCCGCTGTAAGATGTTGTTCAACCATTAGAACTCCTTAATGCGAAGGAAGAAGGGAAAAAAAATCAATAAAGGAGTGACAGCAAACCTGGAATTGTTAGGATCATCAAACCAAGCGACTTCTTGGTGCACAATACTCCGAAATGACAAAGCACGGATACGCTCAATAAGCTTTCCTCCAGCTATTCCAAACAAGAAGTACTCCACAGGTATCGAGACCATCGAGATGATACCCAGCACAACACACATCAAACCCCAAAAGCTAGAATCCTTTTTAAGTTCTTCTGGTGGCTCGTAGAAAGTTACTATGGCATTGGAAATCACTAGACCAAACATCGGGAACAACACTCCATGAACTCCCGCAGCTAATGATGCTATCAAAAGAATCGGTACTTCTGGCTTGTTTAACTTTGCTAGGCGTCCAATAGGAGCTTTCTTTGGGACCTCACCATCACCAACTTGCTCGTTCTGATTCTCTCCATTTGTATTATTGCCTTCGGGCAATTGGCCTATGCTTGGCAAGCCAAATGGGAGGGTGAAAGAATGTCGACTGCTGTTTCCTTTAGAATCTCTGCTTATTGATCGCTTCAGGGAGAGGCTTCTACTTTTTGACCTTAGATCAGATGCACGACGATCTAATTTCTGCTCTTCTTCTTGACTTTCTTGTAGCCGAATAAGTTGAGAATAAGCGCCATCAGGGTTCATTACCAATTCGTTATGAGGACCTATTAAATATTCATTGATGCAAGAAATTGAAACACACCATTGAAATATGTTGAGATTGATTCCTCAAAAGAATAAGATTAATATTATGAATAGACAGTAAATGATGGAAAAGGGATCCTAACCTTGTTCAACTATTTTCCCTTGTTGAACAACCGATATGCAATCAGCTTCTTTCACAGTAGTCAAACGATGCGCGACAACCAGAGTTGTTCTGTTCACCATGATCCTATTCAGTGCCTCCTGTACAATCCGTTCTGATTCCACATCCAATGCGCTAGTAGCCTCATCTAGCAAAAGTATTTTGGGATCTTTAATGATTGCTCTTGCTATAGCAATCCTTTGCTTTTGCCCCCCTGAGAGTTGAGCACCACGTTGGCCAACCATTGTGTCATAGCCCTGGTATGGAGATAAATAATTGATATTAGCACTGAATCCAAGCAAAAGATATATGATCTGCAGAATTTAAGTGTTGGAGGATTTGTTGTGTACATTAGGTAGTTTGTCAATGAAATTTGCTGCATTAGCGAGCTCAGCAGCTCTTCTGATCTCTTCCATTGTCGCATCCTCTTTGCCATATGTTATGTTATCTTTGATAGATGTCATAAAGAGTAATGGCTCTTGGCTAACAAGACCAATCTTCCCTCTTATCCAATCAAGCCGCAGTGTCTTGATGTTAACCCCGTCAATCAAAACCTCACCAGCATGTGGATCATAGAATCTCTGTACAAGGCTAATTACAGTCGACTTACCACTTCCACTTTCCCCAACTACAGCCATTGTAGTGCCGCTAGGCACATGTAATGAAAATCCATTGAATATGAGTTGCTCAGGCCTTGCTGGGTAGCTGAAGTACACATCCTTTAGGTCAACATCTCCCTTGATGTCTTCTAACTGCTTACCAGTTGGGTCGTCAGGATCAATCTCTGGTTTCCTCTTGATAGTTGTGAACAATCTATATGCTGCAGATTGTCCTTCTGCAAAGGCAGCCATGCAGGGTGTTGCATTGCCTAAAGACCTGTCACAGACAATTAGAAATTGACAATGCCATTCATGCAACATGGATCATCAAAGATCGTTTTATTTTAATCTTGATGAGAAGAGACTTACATTGCCCCAGTCATGACAGCAAATAAGATACTTATGATGTCTCCCCCTGAATATCCTTTGCTAAGAATCAACTTGCCGCCATACCATATGGCTAAACCATAGCTGGAGAAAAAGACGAAGAAGACAGAACCCATGCCAAAGCCATTAGTAAGTCCTTCCTCTGCAGCTGCCTTGTATGCTTTATGTATAAATTTATTGTACGATGTAATGGCCTGCTTCTCACCGTTGAAGGAGACTACCTATTTTATGGATTACAAGAAGACTAGTTAGCACATGACCCACTGAAAGTTTTAGCGAGATTACTGATATTTTTTTTCGAAAATGCAGAAGAGCTGTGCTTCCTTATATTAAGAAGCTTGATAGGAGATTACTGATAATGATAACAGCCATTATTCAAATCCCTGACCACATTGAACTCACTGTTTTTATGGCACCGAGTGTCTGTTCAACAACATTCCCTGCATCGCTGTATGATTCTTGCCCCTTGCTAGAGATTTTGGCCAGAACCTTGGAGACAGCTCCACTGGCGAGTACAACTGGAGGTATGCATGCCAACAAAACAAGAGATAACAGCCAACCTTTGACAAATGCTACAACAAAACCACCGATGAAGGTAGCCACCAGCTGTAGAAACTTTCCAACCTGAAGAAAATTTCTAGTCAATTTTAGCAAGTCTGTGTACAAGTTGGTGGTAATAAAAACAATATTTCTAATTTGTTCCTTCTGTCTTGCATTTCTAATAAAATGCTTAATGGAGTTATACCTTCTCTCCAATGGCATCCTGGACTAGTACAGTATCCCCAGACATTCTTGAAACTACTTGCCCAGTTGTCATTTCGACATCGAAGAATGCTATATCTTGTCTCAAGACAGATTTGAGATACAAAGAACGGATGCGTGTCGCCTGCCTTTCTCCTGTGATTGTCCAGCATGCAACCTCTGCACGAATGGAATTGACTTCAGTTTTCATGTGATCTGAGCCACACGCCATACGCACATAGAACTATGTCTTGATTTTTCTACATATCGTTTAGTTAACTGGACAAATATAAGCAGTAATACCGTTGCATTTTATCATATGCTTTATATGAATAATAGAAGTTATTAATGAATCTCTTCCAATGGGCAAAATGTATGAGGGGTCTGCCTGACATATGAATACCAGAACTCCTGAATGAAGGCTTTTCTACCATATAATAAAAGCCAAAGGTGAACTTTTGTCCTTTATGACAGCTTGCAAGTTTGAAACATAACATGGGCAGAGGTAATAAGGAAATTACACTGATTGTCAATAACTAAATTTGTGACACAAAGTACACAAAGTCTGCTGATACTTACGAAGAAAGGAGACTACCGCGGTTCCAATGCCCAAGTAGACAAAATTCAGAACTGCCTGGATATGGCAGACAACAATAATGTCAAAAACTGTATTTGTGTCTCACAAAAAGAATAAAAATGAAAGGAGATGATTTCGTGTTGATGTTATCTTCAAGATTGATGAATGATTACTGTTTTTGATTATTCATGACCTGGTGGAAGCTATTGGTAAAGAAAGTGCGATATACAAAATGAGATGGTGTGGACAATCCTTGTCCAATTTCAAATGGGTACATAATGTTTGTATTGTTGATCCCATTATCGACAGAGTTTCGGATCATATGTTAGGAAAAGTTGGGTGGCGTTATGTGGCAGTGAGTGGTTAGTTATCCATTATCTTACATGCTCTTCACATGGCCTCTTATACAAGTCGCAATCAACTGGAATAACCTAAACAAGTTACTGTCTGCAGCTAATCTACGTCGGAAACATAACTTTATGTATAGTATAAATAATGGAAGGCTATAAGCCTTTTGTATTTGTAAAGTTGAGCTGCCTTATGGAGCACTACATCCTCCATCTTCTTACTGAATGGAGAACCAGAAAGAAGAATTCAACACACGAGAGGGGTTAGACAAGGAGACCCTCTCTCTCCGATGCTTTTTCTCCTGTCTATGGAGCCATTGCACAGAATGGTTCATGTGGCACAGGACAATGGCTTCTTACAACCGATGAATGCAAACCGTTCTGACTTCAGAATTTTTTTGTATGTGGATGATGCGGTTCTTTTCATCAAACCCCATCCACAAGATATCAAAGTATTCAAAGAAGTTTTGGACCTGTTTGGAGGGGCTTCAGGACTGATAACGAACATGAACAAGTCTGAATTCTATCCTATCCATTGCCAAGATGAGGAGCTCTCGGTTCTGGCTGCCCATAATATATCTACTTCTCTTTTTCCTTGCACTTATCTTGGACTCCCACTGCACATAAGGAAACTTTCTAAAGCTGCAATACAGTCGGTAGTTCAGAAGATAGGCAATCGCCTGTCGTGATGGAAGAGAGCATTTCTGTCCTCCTCGGGTCGTGAGACTTTGGTCAATTCTGTTCTGTTCTCAATGCCGACTTATTTCATGACAGCGTTCAAGCTGCTGGCTTGGGCGGTTAAGCAAATTGATTGTGGAGAGGAGAGGACCCCGAAAAAGTTACAGGCGGGCATTGTCTGGTCAAATGGAATGTTTGCCCTAGACCCAAGAGGCTGGGTGGCTTAGGTATCAAAGATCTGGAGCTCTTTGGTCGTGCCCTTAGGCTTCGGTGGCTATGGCACCAATGGGATGAGTTTGACAGACCCTGGAAACTGCTACTTAAACATCATGACAGGGTTGATAGAGAGCTCTTTTTCTTCTCTACAGTGATGATAATTGGCAATGGAAGAAATGCTCCCTTCTGGGAGGGCCGATGGCTCAATGGAGCCTCTCCGAAGGAACTAGCTCCTATTCTATTCCGGCAAGCACGCTTCAAATACAGAACAGTCCATAAAGAGCGACAAAACCTCAATTGGATCAAAAATTTACAGAACCTGAACAATGACACTTTGGTGGATGAATTTGTACTGCCTTTTGGTTTGATCAATGATTGGCACCTGACTGAAGAAAGGGACCGGATCATATGGCGATGGACTAATTTAGGGGAGTACACCACGGCTTCGGCATATGAAATCCAGTTTATGGGAAGTTTTGCAGACTTCCGAGCTTCTACTTTATGGCAGGCGAAAACAGAACCGAAATGTCGGTTTTTTGCTTGGCTTGCAGTGCATGACAGGATTCAAACAGCTGATAATCTTGCCAAGAAACACTGGTCTCATAATCCTCACTGCTCCCTTTGTTTCTGTGAAGTGGAGACTGCGATACACTTGTTAACGGAATGCTATTTCACAGAGGCTGTTTGGGATTGCATAGCGCAGAAGCTTCAAATACAACCGCCCCTTAAACACTTCAATAAACAAAGCATCAAGCATTGGCTTGTTGACATCCAGGATACCGGCTATAGAAGTCAACAGAAGCAAAATGCAGGGATAGTTTTCTTCTTCTGGTGGTATATTTGGAAGGAGAGGAATAGAAGAATCTTTGAGCATAAGGAATGTTCTTTCATGTAGGTTGTCAATCTTTTGGTGGATAATCTCTGGCAATTCAACTTGGCCAATCAAGAGGGCGAAGATCCAGTGGCTCCCTAGCTGGGCCTTCTCCTGTTCACTTTGTTATCGTTGTTGTCTGCTGTCTCTGTTCTGCTGTCTGATGTTGTTTGATTGTGAGCTTTGTTGGTCTGTGTCTTGACATTGTAAATATTTGTTTGTATTTTTCTCTCCTTAATGAATGGGCAAAAGTTGAGCTCCTAACTGATGAAAGAAAGCTAGTACGTCCCTGGGGGGACCCCAAAAAAAAATGTGTCGATTATTGGTGACACGTACCGAACTGCTACGGACAAAAACGTATCTATAAGAGGAAACAACCAATGGAGATATGGAATAGTTTCCCACGCGAATTGCGAAGGGCACCAACTTGAAACTGGACGCACGGGTTAATTTCATATTCGTTAGAGTCGATTCCAGTGTCGACTATTCCTTTGTCCTTGAGACTGAAGAAGCCAAACGGAACAGAAGATGTGGAAAACGAAAACAGACTCCTTAAAAATGGCGCCAAAAGTTGAGACAGCAATGTACTCCCTCCGGTTTTAATTTAAAATATTGATATAGTTGATTTTTTATATTAATTTTTACTATTTATTTTATTTAAAAAATTTATTCAAACATATAAAATTTTACTATTATTATTTGCTTTATCATTGATAGAATTTAAATCACGGAAAAATTTTTACATATTGGAATAAATTTTTTAATAAGACGAATAGTTAGAGTTGACGTTGAAAAGGAACGGTGTTAATAATTTAATATAAATTTAATATATTTTGATATAATTTGATTTATTATTAAAGTTATTTGAATCACAACTTAAAATTTTACAAATTTGAAACTTTTTTTTAATAAAACATTTAAAGTCAACAGCGATATCAATTTAAAAACGGAGGGAGTATTCTTTTGCTTGAGACTGAAAAAGCCAAACGGAACAGAGGATGCGGAAAACGATAACAGGCTTCAAAAATGGCGCCAAAAGTCGAGATACGGCACATGCGTTCTCAGACCAAAGAAGCAATGTAGTTAGGCCTGGTGATGGGCGCAAAAATGAACTAGCTACGGAGAGTACCAGACAAATTAGAATCAAACTGAGTTTTTATTTATTTTTAGCCTAGCATAGAATTTTAAATAGTCCCGTGTGCCGAGCCTTTTGACCACATCTAGTATACGTTTGCTTCGGCGAGGTACGCAGCCCATCAACCGTGATCCTTGCTATTTGCTAACGATAAACCTGGAAGAAACTGCAGGCTTCTTGCTCACCTTGTTGACACGGCTGAGGACGTCGTCGCTGACGGCCCCGCCGAAGGCGTTGATCACCTGGCCGAAGATGACGGTCATGAGCGGCTGCGAGACGCCGTTGGCCGTCGCCGCCGCCGTGCCGACCAGCATCAGCAGCACGTCCGTGCCGTCGGCGTACCGGAACAGCCCCGTGAACGACACCTTCCTCCCGGCATCCTTCTTCTCTTCCTTCTTCGCGTCAACAGCCGCGTCCATTGCTCGCGGTTCGGTGCTCTGCGGTGCTCGGCGACTCTGGCTCGCAAGGGTATTTATGGCCGCTGGCTGGTCGCAGTGGCGGTAGTGTTTTGCGAAGCTTTGTACGCTAATGGCCGGGTTTAACTAAGAGAAAATGACCTGTCTGAAAAAGAAAAACAGAGGGACAGCAACAGATTGTTCCGTTGGGTTTAATTTAGGGTATACGAGTTCTAGAGAAGGTGAGACATGCATGAGAGCATCAAAATATGCCGCTCGTCTATTATACAACCTCCATTTTTTTTTGTAATGTTGGATGACCAATGGCAACCGTTCATTACGAGGGGAAAATGGGACGGCCAAAAGGTCTTCTAGAAGCACTCTGCCTCTGAAGGACGGACATGGGAGCTCGGCGCGAGGGAGACGACGACTCGGGAGATACGATGATGCGTACACGGCTAAGTACGGCTGTACTTGGAGACAACCTCGCTGCCGAGACCTCAATTTTTTCCGTTCAGCTCGCGTCCATCGCACTAGATTCTTCGCGGCACCGTCGAGGCGTGCACGCGAAAATCCATTTCTGATTGAAAGAAAATTTCAGGCTAAGGACTCGAGGTGTATAGTCACAAACTCACAATCATGAAGCTTCCTGGCCTGCATCCGGAAAAACGGAATGGGCGTGCTCAATTGGCTACAGCCTAGGGATAGTTGGGTTCTGATCCGTGGATTAGGTGAACTAAAGCTTTGTCATTTAGTCGCACGTCTAGCTACCCACGCACAGCAGGGTTTGAGAAACGGGTACAGATTTTATACAGTGGAACATTAGACCGGTTAGCTGATAATCGGTCAGTTTTCATTTTTTGCTATAGTATCAGTATTAGTTCAACGGAAAATGATGGTTCGGTGAATTAATTTAAACTGGATTGATTTCACGAAAACTATAAAAACCACAAAAAACGGGTTTCATTAACCCTGACGCATCCTGATGTGTGAGTAAATCGTTGTCTTTACAGGGTGCAAGCATCAAGTTCTATTCTTTCAAAATACTCGTAACTGATGCTATGCGCAATGCTTTATGATCACACGAGCGGCTTGGGCCGCAAGGAGACGACCGAGCACTGGCAGGACGTATGATTGCCCAAAGAAAACAGAAATATAGAGCAACGCTTGACTAAGAATTTTGATAGTAGTATCTCATCTCAATGTCACAGCGTGCGATGGCGGCTAGATAGTCCACTGCCCAAATGACATAATATATAAGAGTGCATGATTGTTCTTAAACTATTACTCCGCGCGCCGTATAGCCACCTAATTACTACTCTTTCATTTTTAAATTGATGTCGTCATTGATATTTTATAATTAACTTTGATTATTCGTCTTATTTAAAAAATTTGTTTGAATATGTAAAATTTTAAGTTGTGATTCAAATAACTTTAATGATAAATCAAATTATATTAAAATATATAAAATTTATCAAAAATTTTAAATAAAACAAACAATGAAAATTGAATTTAAAAATCGACCAAAAACGAGGGAGTACGTACTATGGGTGACTTACCAAACCACGCATCTCCATGTGCAGTGCATCGATCCCCTGGTTTTTTTTTTTGAGACGTTTCGTTAGATTAATTAAAAGTCCAGGAATTTGAGTTTAATTAACAGTCTCTTATCCTTCCAACTGGTAGTAGGCAGAAGAGAACCGACGCCTTTTCAGTCTGGTGCCTTAGCAGCCATGGTGCTTCGTTTGCATGAACTCCTCCTCCATCTAATGCTAAAGTAAACTACGTTGGTCAAACACTCATGCTGCCGATGAATTAGCGTAGCTGTGGTTAATTTTATTATTATTATTATCAGGGAACGAGGAGCATAGCCGCCTGCAGCTGGATTTTGTCCCTTCCGATTTTGGATTCCATTATATCAGTTGCAGTGTCATGTCTGAACGTGCTCCGTCGCCAGCTTGGTCTTCAAGGCTCTCATATGCTTCGCTCCCAAGAAGACCCGCCGGTGAGGAGGTCAACTCCACTAATGCCCTGTTTGGGGAGCTTTTCCTCGCTTCCAAGAGCAGGAGAAGCTCGTTTCTGGAAAAAAAAAAAACGGGAGAAGTTCTCCACTAATGCCCTGTTTGCTACGCTTCTCCGCTTTTCCCTCGGCACCTTTGCCCTTCACCTCATCCTCCGCCTCCGCCTTTGCCATGCCTCTACACCTCGCGCCTCGAGTTCTGGCCGGTACTCGCATTGAGATGCATCGGGCTCTATCAATTTACCCCAGAGGGCGCATGAATTTACGGAAACATCTCCCCTTCAGCATTATAGTGGCCGGTTGACCCACTGCTGGTGGGCCATATAGGCGGCGGGCACTAGCTCAACTGACCACTGCCGTTCAGCAGTGGATCTCGGTGCTGAATAAAGTAGGAATGTTCCTGTGGATTCCAACCATTTGTAGATGCTTCACCAAATTAAGAGTCCGAAGCCTTAAGTTTGAGTATCGATGTGCACGATTTATCAATAAATTGTAGCCAATTTATATTTTATATTTGCGTCTTGTGATAGTTACACGTGGGAAAAGTGTTGAATTATAAGTGATATTCTCTCTCTCTTTTGAGGTGCAACTAATCAGTACAGTATATAGTAACTTGATGCTTCATCTGGTTTTAAAATAATGAGATAATTTATTTTATTCAAAATATTATATATTTTGTTATAATTTATTTTATCATTGAAGTTATCCAAAACACGACTAATAATTATATATATTTGAAGAAATTTTTTAATATAATAAATAGTTAAAAATAACTTTAAATTAATGGTGTTAATATTTTAAAATTTGAAAGGAGCAAAATTTAATTGTGAGCTACGGAATGTACATACGATTACATTTCATCGGTTCACAGTCGCAGCACGCAGTGTCTGAATACGAAAAGCATCTGGGTTCAGGCAGGTACGAGTGTGCGCCGTGATTCCGCACTTGTCCGGATTCCCAGCTCAACCTGGCACTTTCATGGTGGTTGAGAATTCGGCATTTTTTCAGTAGAGAGTCGGGAGCACGATCGCACGTCACATGCTGCTACCGCTACTCCAAGTTGCTGGAGACCGTACATGAACGGCGCTAAGGGCATCTCCAATGATCTCATACTGAGGGAAAGGAGCCAAAAGTTGTCTCCAACAACACCAGTGTGATCTCTTAAACTTGAGAGATCTCTTATATTCACTCTCTCACCTTTTACATGTAGGAACTTGAAGGTAAACCCTGTGCATTCCCTATAAAGATTTGAGATAATATAGATGGTAAGACTTAGGGGGTGTTTGACGTGGCTCACGCGCCTCGGGCTTCTACACTGTAGCGTACTGTAGGTACAGTATTGCTACAGTCTAAAAACCGTGAAAAGGCTTTAAATCGTGGTTTATTCGCCTCGGAGAAAAACATTTTTTATGAACAGTGTTTTATTGTATTTATATTACATAAATAATAACATGAGTCGGTAGAGAGAAACCGTGCCAAACGGGGTCTTTACATGTATTGTATGGAATGATATTTAAGAGTGTTTGGAGAATGTATTGAAGTTGACATCCAAATATATATAGGGAAACTCTTATATGATGATATAAGGAGAAAATATGGGATTTTCATTGGAGGTGCCCTGATATGCTGACAGCATCCCTGCCCGAAAGTCTGCCTACGAAATGTCCACCGACTCTCCGTGCTATTATGGGCTCAATTACGGCCCAACGTGGTGGTACGATTCGCTTCTCCGGATCAGACCATGCTATAAACGCCAATTAGAAGGGGCAGTGGTCATAGGCTTTGCTTCTCTGACGATTTTTGAGACACTGCAGGTATTGTTGCTAGGATGAAAATAGGACGGTAAATTCTTGTTCTGTCCCGATTTCAAAATCATTTTTTCCTTACTATTTTTGATTCGATCAAAATTTAGACGGGATGGGAACGGAAATGAGATCAAAGTTATTGGGGCGGGAACGAAAAGGATTTACCCTTTTTTGTTCGCTAATTTTCCGTATTTTTTTGTATTTTCCATTTTGTTACACCTGGAATAGAATTAAAAGTCAGGATAAAAAAATTTTGTCAGTAAAACTCAACTTAAGCATGTGTATCTGAAGTTCTGAACTTTAATCTCATCAGTTAGATGAACAACACTACACATGGTCACAGTCAGATATCAAGTGATCACGATTTCGTTTTTCATTGCACTGCAATTCACTATCTAAATCATCTATATTATTATTTGAGACTATATTTAATAGTTAAAATTTGTTTAACTCTATTTAACTATACAACTCGTTGTTATTATCTTTTCGATTTGAATTATTATTTTTTGTCTATTACCGATATTTTTCCGTTCTAATATATCTATTTTCGTATTTCCGACTATCTCGATCTCGTATTCTGATCCCACTTTCCCGTTTTCGATTCTGTCTGATTAATTAAATATGAAAACAAAAATGAGATGGGCATTTTCCCGATCATTTCCGTTAGTTTTCATGCCTAATTGTTGCCCAATGATAAATGTGCGTCTTTGAGCCAAGGTTTCAAAAACCGAACCGGCCTCAAAAACCGGCCGACACCGGTTTGATCAGTTTTTGTAAAAACCGAATAAACCGCTACAGTAAACCGTTAAAACCAAACAAATTTGAAAATCATTTTTTTAAAAAAAAACCGACCGGTTTTTTTGTTTTACCGACTAGTTTTTTCAGTTTACCGTTTTTGAATTTAAAATCAAATCGGTTCGAGCGATTTTTCACCGGTTTTTCCGGTTTACCGGCCGGTTTAACCGGTTTTCAGATTTCAATTTTTTTGAATTTTCAAATTTTTTTAAATTTATTAAACCAAAAACCGACCGACTCTCTAGACCCGGTTTTGTAAACCTTGCTTCTAGCAGCCGCATTGGAGCATGCTTCTTTGACTTGCGATTTCTTTGATTGCCGAAAAGCACTGTTTAATGTCAAACAAGAAAGCTAAAGTCCAAATTACTACCCTCAAGTCCAAATTTTCCATAGTGCATCGTGTCAACATGCCCTTACGAAACAAATAATAGGATATCTTCAATTCAATTTTCACTGTTTTGTGTTCGATCAAATGTTCAGGATACATATGTACTGCGTACCAGGAACAGATACTCATGAAGGCGAATTTCATCATCTGGGTAATATCTCTCTAGCAATGCAAAATCTCTCTCTTCTTCTGTAGATTTCTTTTCCCCATAATGCATCATGTCAACATGCCCTTACGAAACAGATAATAGGAAATCTTCAATTCAGTTTTCACCGTCATGTATTTGATCAAATGTTCAGGATACATATATACTGCATACCAGGAAAACATACTCATGAAGGCGAATTTCATCATCTGGATAAATCAGGAAGCTTGAAAAATTGCCAGGACTCCTAACTTCTTCGGTCTTGGGAGAAAATCTAGACAGTTTCGAAGTACAACTTTTGACTACGCAAAGATGATCCAGAACAAGGTCCCCTCAATCAAGGATAATGCACAGTTAAAGAAGGCTCTTAGAAGTGGAGATCAGGTGACGATCAGCATCCAATTCATTTTGATCAAGATATCTCCAGCTTGAGAAGCTTTCAGTCGGTGCGACCTGAATCTCCACAGTAGACAGCAAGATCTCAGCAATAGTAACAAATCAACATGTATCCAGCCAGAAAAGATCCCACTGGCCGTAGAGTGGAGAGCCCTGCAGAATATGGCACCGCCTTAAATCCAATCCACTAGGTCATCCATCAAGTGGGAAAAGAAACTCGCAAGATCAGACTCAGCTGATGAGGCATCAAGTTTCGAATACCTGCGTCAAAATAGAATGCCAACTTCAATTCAGGAGCAACATATTTAGCACATGCAGTACATCATGTAGTGACTCAGATTTATTGTGTCCCTGTCACTACATGGCAAATATGAAGATAGCGCCCTTAGCCTTCATATCAGTGAAATTTGGGAATTTAGAAATAATCCCCATTTAGTTTTTGGATAGAAACCTAGCAGTTCAGTGTCAGATATCAGAAATAAGAAGATGCCCACCATTTCTTTCCCTTTCATCAGTTACCTCTTGCATCAACTACTATGTAAGATACTAGAAACTACACGACATAAATGTTGCAATAAATAAGAAAGATATGCTATACTCCAACCATCCCACAAACGCCACGGAAGTGTACATCCATTCTTGACCCTCGTATGGTCACTACTCCCATTGTCAAGGTCTCAACGAATCACCATGGATATAAAGTGATGAGAGTCCAGCCTGAGAACTGCAGGCTGCAAGCAAGCAATTGAAGCTCCAATATGTCTTTCATGGAGGAGCCCCTTCTGCCCTTAGTCCAGCATGACCACAGGTACACTTCCAATAAAGATAGAAGAAAATCCTATGATATCCCAATCAGGTGCGCAGCTTCCTTTAGCCAAAATGCTAGTTTGAAAGATAAGTTCAGTTCTCCCAATCATCTGCCATCCACTAATGAAAATACAAATATGGCATCTCCAAAAAAATTCCAGCGGGTGAATTCTTCGCCCTCTATATTCACATCAATCAAAGAAGCTCCCTGTGAGGATGAGCTTAATGGCCAAAGCCATGCTGCAGACTACTCACCATCAATTGCAAGGCAGGCTATTATTAGCGTCATCTTATACATCTCTATGGGAGTCTTTGTGTACATGACAAATGTTGAAGGTTTCAAGGGAAAATCCACGTTTAAGTTAGTGGATGCGCTTTACTTTACCATCATAAGTTTGTGCACTATAGGATATGGTGACATAGTCCCTTGTACTAACTTCACAAAGGTGTTCACATGCTTGTTCCTACTAATTGGTGTTCGGTTCATTGACATTATGTTAAATGGGCTTTTGACAAATGTGCTTGACAAGCAGAGGACAGTTCTACTTAGCACAATGAATGATAAGAAGCTCAACAAGGTATTTGACACCTATATGATTGATGCTGAAAGAAAAAGGTCAAGAGGGAGGACAAAAGTAATACTTGCATTAGCAGTTGTAGCAGGCTCCATCTCAGTTTGCACAATCATAGTACATGAAGTTGAGGGCCTAAATTGGATCAATAGTTTCTATTTATCAGTCATTTCAGTTACAACAGTTGGATATGGGGACTATAGCTTCTCAACAACAGCAGGAAGGCTCACTGCCACAGTGTGTCTGTTAGTAAGCACTTTGGCAGTTGCAAAAGCCTTCTTGTTCCTAACAGATCTGAGGATGGACCGAAGGAACCGGAGGACTACAAAATGGATCCTTCAGAAGAAAAGGGACAATGAGCCACTTGTTGCAGGATTAGACCATGATGCTGCTGTAAGGTATGGTACAAAATTTCATGACAGATAATGTTGTTTGAATTTAGGTTTTAAAGGTGCAATACAATTAGAATACCTTAATAGAAGCAGCTTCCCCCCCCCCCCCCCCCCCCCCAAGGGACAACTATGCTGATCACTATGCTAATATGAAAATATGCCATTATGTTGCCTACAGTGATTTTGCATTTTGTATTCAAATTCTATAGCCATAAATGGCCACTCTTCAATAATTTGTGTCCATATGAAACAGCAAATCAGACTTCGTGCTCTTCAAGCTCAAGGAGATGGGAAAGATTAGCGAGAAAGACATCTCAATGATCTCAGACCAGTTTGATCAGCAGGACTTCGAGAAGTGTGAAAAGATCTACCTAGCAGATATAATAGGAAGATTATGAGTATGATAGCTATAACTTAGGAACACATACCATAATGATAGACATCCAAGTAGCACACCCATGTACAGGTGGCATATGTAATGCCCTTGCATATTTCAGTATTCAATGTATTCCAGTTGAACTCAGAGGTGAAAGTTGTGTCTTATTGTACTATTGCTGGAACTAAAAGTTTATGAGTTGGTGGACAGCATTTAGCTCCAGATATATGAGTTACAGAAGACTATTAATGGATACATGCATAAGAAAAGAACCATAAAACAATCCAAAACATATGACAAAGTGATCTGGATAATATGATGTTTGATTAGTAATATTATATCAATTGAAGTAAATTTACCCATGAAACAGTCAAGGTTGGATGCTAAAAAATCATTGTTTTCTTGGTTTGTCATCATCTCAAGTCTTTTCATTCTCTTCTGCAGTCGCATCCAAAAGCCTTGCAATCCTGAAAAATTATTGCTATAATCAAGCTCAAGTAACATTGAATATATCAGGTTTCCCATAAAAATATTACCTTTCTCTAGTTTCCTTTACAAGCTTCAGTATGTCAGATAATTTGTGCCACTTGTAATTTATTTGCCTCTCATTGTCCACCTCAACTTTGGAACTCATGAACTGTTCAGTTTCATGTTCTAACGATTTCAGCTGCAAGTCAATATGCTCTAGAAAATTTTCATATGCAGAACAATCTGTTATGTCGTTTGCTGTATCATGATCACTTAAAATTGTGAAGCTATCGGCCATCTGATGTTCTCTTTGTTCAGGGTGGCCAGCCATGTTTGCATGTGCCTCATTTCTCATCTCAATAAAATTCTTTTCAACTGATTCATAATGAGAATCACCACTCCCTGTTCCATCAGCACCATCATTGATATTACTGGAGAAAACCTTCTCAGTTCCATCATTGATATTACTGGAGAAAACCCTTATCTTGTCACTGGAATTTTCTCCATCAGCCGTCTCTGGACGCAATGCATACTGGATTAACATGTTTTGCTTCAATGATATTGCCTGAGTCCAACAAAGTTACAATTTTAGTATCTCATATCATAACATATTCAGATAGAAACTTATGAAAGTATAGCTCCCGCAGTACTGAACATGTCAGGTTTTACATATATAGAAGATTATGTAGTCACCTCACTAATCTTTGCCGAAAGCATGTCAAGCACCTCGATTCGCTCTTTGATGCTCTCCAGAGCTTTGGTCAATTTCTTCTTTTGCACAAGCAAATCCACTGCCTCGCTCTCCTTGCCCACGCGAACACTGTGAGCGGCTCTTTTCTTGAGATTCTCAGCGGCCTCGGTCAGCCGCACAAGCCTCGACCGCGCACTATTTGCTGCGACAACAAAACAGAAATTCTGCGATAAGGATGGTGCGCGATGCCGGTCGGCAAATGCCACAGCATGCTCTTCGTATCAATCCATATTTCAATTCCAAAACAAAGCAGCCCAGTCGGAACCGGGAGGGATGTATATGTGTTACCTTTGGATTGGGTGAGGTCGGCTTCGGCGTGGAGCTGGAGAAGCTGCTCCCGCAGCCGCCCGAACGTCGGCGGAGCCGTGTTGCCGTCCTTGGTACTACACGCCACGACCACGAACCGCGGGTCGAGACGGCGAGTAGTCGCCCATGGGCGCCGTCTCCATTCACCCGCCGGGAGAGGCGGCGCGATGGGCGGCGCGACGGCAAAGGCCATCCACACTCCGTCGCTCCAATCCCGCAGAGTTTGGTCCCACCCAGGGCTCTGCGTCGCCGCTGGCCGCCGGGTGCTCCCCAAATGCGCCGAGCCGATCGAGTCTCGAAGCATGAAACCGTCAAGTACGTGTTCTGATGTTGGATACGTATTATAGTGCTGTAGCTTGATCAAATCCAACGTGTCTCGCAAATCAACACTATAAAAAACTTCAGATGGTGTTTGAGGAATGGAAAATGAAGAATAGGTTTGGGACTAGGAAAAAAAATAGAATATAATAAAGTGGATGATTGAACGGTCCAAATTTCTCTTGAAGATTTTCCTATCCCAATCTCAGGCTCATTTCTAATAAGCCAAACGCCACCTCAGTTGAAACCAACGCTGAAATTAGCATGTAGGTCGAAGACAAAACGACGAGTTCCCCAAACATTTTGGCAATTGGCATAACTTTGAGTTTTTTTTTTTAGCCCAAGTAACATCTAGTATCGATATACGTATGCACTCATCTGCCCAACACACACGTACACTACTACACCAATATATATACTCAGCTTTTGAGTCGGGACCGTTTGGTCGATTGGTGCTTGTTCACGGTGCATACTGCAACAAGGCTAGATGCTGAATGAACTGAACAAATCGAACAAAAAAACCCAAAGCTACCAGTCAATCAAGCCTGACCAAAAACAAAAGGCCATATTGAAGTATTGGGATCGAGTGAGACACATTTTTCGAGGGAAATCCGAGAAAAAAACATGTCACTGTCATTTCCTTGTCAAGTTCAACTCCAACATCTCAGTTCATCCATCTCCGTAGACCCATAGCATATTTAGAGCAACTTCAATAGACACTCTATCTCTACTTTTTTAAGGTAATAGAGCCAAAAACGAGCTTCAACCGAGTTTTCATCCCATTCTCCATCCATGTGCAATCATCTATCTTCCTCCCCTCAGTCTCTAGAAGTAGAGTATCTCGTCGATTCTTCATCCGAAACAGTATTCTCCTTGAGCTCGCGGAGCCACGCGGCTGGGAGCTCGCTTCGGCGCGCGGCGAGCGGCTGTGCTTCGAGCTCGCGGCGGCGGACAGCTCTGGCACGGGGAGATGGCGCGAGGAGAAGAGGATGGACCGATGGAGGAGAAAGAGAACCGGATAAAGCATCGGTTGGAGTTCTGGTTAAAGTGAGGAGCCAAAACGAGATAAAATATCCTCTATTTAGGGAGATAGGGAGTCCAAAATAACGCATCGGTTGGAGATGCTCTTATATAGGTACCACACGTCTTTGTACAACGCAGTGTCTCATATCCAACTCTTGGATGAAGATCGCGTGTAGTTTCTACTGGAACTAAACGTTAAGAATTGCATGCAATCCTAACCTTTCATTTGAGAGATGAACGATCCAGATAAAGAGCTACAGTTTAATGATAACTAGTAAATTGTCTGCAGAGTTTCACTGCAGTGCTTCTGAACAGTACATCGGTGTATCTCGACCTTTCATCTAGCATTTGATGAAACAGAAACTGCTTAAGTTGCAGTCCCCTGCCACTGCACCGGAACCACGTCCCCAAATCTGGTTTGGTGACCGGAAGTTAGAAGCCTTCGATGCCGACGGCGACGTTGTCATGGATCAGAGCAGAGGAGAGCCGAGAGCTGCACTGCCGAGAAGGATGAGCACACCTGGCAGCTTCTTACTGTCAGCTGCAGCGACGCTGCTGTTTTGGTACGAACCGTGAGGTGCTTTCACCGGCCTGTGCGTGCGCGGGTCGACGCCCTGCGAGATGAGCTTCTTGCTTGAGGTGCGAGTACCAGTAGTTCTTTTATCTCATTGTCCGTGCGCCCCGGCAGCCTCCCAGCGATCAGTGACCACCTGCGCGTAACACACACACACCTTCGCGTCACGGCTCCTCCTCCCTACTCCGCCGGGGCGCACGTACGTGGCCGCCCGCTCGGCAGCACCGCTAGCAGCGATCTGCTTGCCACTGCCAGCCAGCCGACGCGAAGCGGATTTTGTGAGGAGACACACACGTGAGGTGGCCATCTACAGGACTAGATTATGTACCCGGTACCCATTTTATAGCATATCACTATCGAATATTGTTCCATGGTCGTAAGGTAGGAAGACTAAATAAATTTAAAATTTGAGGTAAAAAATAATTTTGTTCCAAAAAGTGAAATTTAAATTTGAATTCAACTTCAAAAAGTGAAATTTGAAAATTTTCAAAGAAAAATGTTTATGAAATGATTCTTGTTTGAAGAAATACTTAGAAAAACATGACTTAAACAAATTTGAAATTCAAAATCAAACGAAATAAAAATAATTTAGCTTAAATTTGAAATTTGATTTTGAATTCAAGATAAAAATTGAAATTTAAAATGTTTCAAAAAAAAGTAAAACAATTCTTGTTTGAAAAAACTTAGAATGACATGAGTTAAACATATCTGAAATTTGGTATAAAAAATTAATTTAGCTTAAATTCGAAATTTGAATTTCAATTTAAGCTAAAAATTGAAATATAAAATGTTTCAAAAAATTCATGCGAAATATTTTTTGTTTGAAAAATACTTAGAATGATATGAATTAAACATATTTGAAATTTGGTACCAAAAGAAACAAAAAAATTTAGTTGACATTTGAAGTTTGACCTTGAATTCAAGCTAAAAAAATTGAAATTTAAAATGTTTCAAAAAATATGTAAAACAATTCTTGTTTGAAAAAATACTTAGAATTACATGAATTAAATATATTTGAAATTTGGTATCAAAAGAAACAAAAATAATTTAGCTTAAATTTGGAGTTTGAATTTGAATTTAAGCTCAAAAATTGAAATTAAAAAATGTTCCAAAAAAATGTATGTCAAACAATTCTTGTTTGAAAAATAATTAAAAACACATGAATTAAAATATTTGAATTTTGATATCAAAAGAAACAAACATAATTTAGCTTAAATTTGAATTCAAGCTCAAATACTGAAATTTAAAATGTTCCAAAAAATGTATGTCAAAGAAGAAAGACATGAAGTAAACATATTTGAAATCTTGTATCAAACAAAATAAAAAATAATTTATCTCAAATTTTAAAATGGAATTTAAAATTTAATATCATTTCTTCCTATCTTGGAAATTTGAACCAAGGAACAATTTAAACCTACCAATATGGGAGGCGGGTCCATAAGCCGGCTCACGCACGGTGACGAGTAGAAAATGATTTCCGCCATCCCCAGCCTACTTTGCCGGAGGGAGCAAACTAGGGAGGCCGCTGTCGACCGCCTACATTGCCTCGTGTGGAGGCCTTGCCAATGCCGCCTCGTCGTCGCAACACAATCTGGAGCCAGGGCTCATCTAACCAAGAACTTTTCCAGGCGGCTCGGATCAGCGGCAAGGAATGTTGAACAGCCAAAGTCAAAGGCGAGCTCGTGTCGAGTGCCGCGCCCTGTTTCCTGTGGAGTGTTACGAATGCTCAGTTGCTGACGCCTGCACAACACACCTCGTGCGGCTGGGCTCCCAGATTCCGGGCGCCAACTGATTTACTACTTACCAGCTTACATAAACCGACAGAAACCGATAGATCGATATGAGATATAATTTTTATTTTTTTAAAAAAATAAATTTTACATACAAGTTCACATATCATTCAGTTTATTCGCATTCACTCTACCTACTTCTCTCCTCATTATTATCATTCACCCCGCCAACTGAGTTCGGCTTGGCATGCAAGCAACGTCTGCCGCTGGGGACCGTCCATCCGGTTCCGGCCGGCCGGACAAGTCAAGAGAAACTCCGTGCCTTTCTGGAACTTGCCGCCTGGGTGGGTAGTCAAAAACTTGACCCCCCAGCTTCGTGGTAAAGCTTCTTGGAGATGAAGCCACGAGGGGAAGACAAGTAAACAAAGCCCGTAGGAACTGAAGAGGAAAGAGAGAACCATTTTAGTCAGCAGTTTACCCGTTGCAGTAATAGTGATGTTTTGCATCTAAACCACATACTCTAAACTTACATACCTCGTGCCATGCATGACCTGCCTGGCAGGTCTATGATTTTTCCTCCAAGAGTAGGTGTGTACTTGGAGAATACGAGTATGTCATTAGCACATACTATTTCTAGAACAGTTATTATCAGTAGCACAGAGGAGTATACTATTTAAAAGATAAAAGCAACTTATTAAAAGATAAAGCAACTCAATATCATTAGCACATACAATTTCGAGAACAATTATTATAGTTGTACGTGGTCCGCAGAAAAGTTTATATTCACAAAAGGTGGCAGCAGAGACCTTCAAGATCGAGAACGACATGTCAGCTCATGATCACGCCAAGCACACGTTGTGGTGATGCTTTGAACTTGAACCCCACGGCCTGCATTCCGGCAGTGCAGGTCTACACCTTTTTTCCAACACTTGCCCAATCCGTGATCCAACCTTTGTTCCAGGTCGCTTCCGCGCTCCTGTTGCCGGCGACAAGTCCAGCTCCCGCACCAGAACTAATGCGTATATGTAGTGACTCCACTAAGCCCCTGGGCACCGAATTGAACGGCCTTAGTTGATCATCTATACTCCACGCACAACCTAAGCTAAGCTAAGCTTGACGCGCCAGCATGGACGCGACGGCTAGCAATAGTAGTAACGCCGCCGCTGCCACCGGGCGTGACAACGGCGAGAAGAAAGAAGCGGCGGCCACCAAGAAGGTGTCCCTGTTCGGCATGTTCCGGTACGCCGACCGACTGGACGTGCTGCTGATGGCAGTGGGTACGGTGGCCGCCGTGGCGAACGGCATGGCGGAGCCTCTCGTGACGCTCCTCTTCGGGAACGTCATCAACTCCTTCGGCCAGAGCACCATGGAGAGCATCCTCCGCAGCGTCAGCAAGGTGGGTGTTGCACAGCCCCTGTGCTCCGAACAACAATGAACAGTTGCGCGTCAGCGTACTGTTCGAATCAGGATCACCGGCAGTCGACTGTCAATCGCTGCCGCGTGGGCCCAGTACTGTTCTGGTCGTCGCTTGACGATCGCGCAGCCGGTTCATTCTAACAGTGGGCATTCTTCCTCCTGCAGGTTGTTCTTGACTTCGTATATTTGGGCATTGGAACGGCAGTTGCCTCCTTCTTTCGTAAGTGGACTTTTAACCCTGTTTGAATCATGAAAGCTGTTAAATTGACACAATGGATGTGAATAAAACCTTTTTCAACGAAACTGAACTGACTAATATAAACCATTTTCCCACGTGCAATCAGCATTAAGCCCCAAAGGAATTAGCCATAATTGTTTTTGAGAATTAGCCACAAATGTGTTTCTTTGTCTGAACTGAATCTATTACTTCTACATATTAGCTGAAGCAAAGCTGATAAAATAATCACCTTTCACTTGTCCCAGAGGTGTCATGCTGGACGATTGCAGGAGAAAGGCAGTCAGCCCGAATTCGTTCTTTGTACCTGAACTCAGTCCTGAGGCAGGATATTGCATTCTTCGATACAGAGTTGACAACAGGCCAAGCTGTTTCTAGGATGTCCAGCGATACACTCCTGATTCAAGATGCTCTTGGCGAGAAGGTGATGCTCTGTTAATGCCTGGCATTAGAATCAATATGTTTACCACAATTGATCATGGACATTAGATCTTTCAATGTAAATGTTTCATAGCAAATGCTCACGGCACTGATAAACTTCATACAACTCCTAAATTACCATTTACAGGCAGGGAAACTTCTACAGCTCTCATCTGGTTTCATTGGTGGTTTTGTAATAGCATTTACAAGAGGCTGGCTCCTCACCCTCGTCATGCTGACATCACTACCTCTGATTGCTATTGCTGGTGCAATTTCTGCACAGTTTCTAACCAAGGCTTCTAGCAAGAAGCTAACATCATACGGCGATGCTGGGGATATTGTTGAACAGACAATTGGATCTATACGAACTGTGAGTTCAAATTATGATGTATTATTGAAAAGAAAATCAATTACCTTTCAAACACAGAATGATAAATTTGCAAAAATATGTTGTTTAAACAGGTGGCTTCCTTCAACGGTCAGAACAAAGCTGTCACAATGTACAATAATTTAATCAAGAAGGCATACAGGGCCGATATCGAGGAAGGACTTATCAATGGTTTCGGCATGGGATCTGTACTTGGCATTTTGTTCTGCAGCTATGGTCTAGCCTTCTGGTACGGTGGAAAGCTAATAGTTGACAAAGGATACACTGGTGGGAAGATTATCACAGTTTTATTTGCTGTGTTGACTGGCGCAACGTGAGTTTCTGAAACCTAACAATAGAAACACGTAACTGTGCACTTTCAGCCTTCTATATCTGTAGCTAATTCTATTTGCAATATACTTCATTATATCACTTCATATATATACCCACATCAACAGAACTAGTTATGCAAAACATTATTTCATATTGAGATATCATAAATTTTAGCTTGATCATTGCATATAGTAAAACAACGTCCAGAGCATGATACTTTCACTTTTTTTTTGCCACAGTTCTTTAGGTAATGCAACGCCCTCTGTTTCAGCAGTCGTGGGGGGTCAATCTGCAGCATACAGATTGTTTGAAATAATTAACAGGAAACCAGAGATAGATGCAAGTGATACCAACAGCGTGATTCTAGAAGATATCAAGGGTGATGTTGAGCTAAAAGATGTTTACTTTCGTTATCCTGCTAGACCTGATCAATTGGTATTAGATGGATTGTCAATACATGTAGCCAGTGGAACAACAATGGCCATAGTTGGAGAGAGTGGCAGTGGCAAGTCAACTGTTATCAGCCTAGTTGAAAGATTCTATGATCCACAGGCTGGTGAAGTTTTGATAGATGGCATTAACATCAAGAATTTTACGCT
Source organism: Zoysia japonica (assembly GCA_001602275.1). Taxonomy (NCBI): domain Eukaryota; kingdom Viridiplantae; phylum Streptophyta; class Magnoliopsida; order Poales; family Poaceae; genus Zoysia; species Zoysia japonica. The sequence continues at coordinate 1,441,397 of BCLF01000029.1, read as the reverse complement.
CAATTGGATAAGGGGGAAGATTGGTCTGGTTAGCCAAGAACCACTGCTATTTATGACCTCCATTAGGGATAACATAGTATATGGTAAAGAAGATGCAACGTTTGACGAGATCAAGAGGGCAGCTGAACTTGCAAATGCAGCAAACTTCATCGATAAGTTACCAAATGTATGGAAAGATTACTTCATTATTTATTGGTTCATCGTGTCGATTCAATAAGAAATTAACATTGTTTTGATGCCATACTAGGGATATGATACATTAGTTGGCCAGCGTGGTGCACAGCTTTCTGGAGGGCAGAAACAAAGGATTGCAATTGCAAGAGCCATCCTTAAAGATCCAAAGATACTTTTGCTTGACGAAGCAACAAGTGCATTGGATGTGGAATCTGAGCGGATAGTTCAGGAGGCACTTAATAGGATAATGGTAGAAAGGACCACACTCGTTGTCGCCCATCGCTTGAGCACTGTAAGGAATGTTGACTGCATAACAGTTGTTCGGCAAGGGAAGATAGTTGAACAAGGTTTGTTTCTTTTAAATAAATTTATTTCTCCTTTCTAAACTTTCCCTTGCATAATCTTGATAATTCATTTGTTCACAAACATAATCATATATGCAGGTCCACATGATGCATTGGTGAAGGACCCCAATGGTGCTTACTCCCAGCTTATTAGGCTACAAGAAACCCATGCCGACAAAAGGGGTAAAATACCAAGCACAGGAGTGCCAGATTCCAGATCAAAAAGCACCAGTTTGTCACTTCGACGGTCAATAACTAAAGATTCTTTTGGTGATAGCGACAGATATTCGTTCAAGAACCCCTTGGGATTGCCTGTTGAGTTACGTGAGGATACAATACAAGATGTACAGGAAAGAGAAGAACTCAGTGATGTGATGCGCCTTAAGAAAGCACCAATTAAACGACTTTTTCATCTCAATATGCCAGAGGTGCCATTTCTTCTGTTGGGCTCTATAGCAGCATCTGTGCATGGAGTCATTTTCCCATTGTTTGGTATATTGATGTCTGGAGTTATAAAATCGTTCTATGAACCACCAGATAAGGTGCAAAAAGATACTAGCTTTTGGGCATTGATATCTGTAGTTTTGGGAGTTGCTATTTTGATCTCAATCCCATCAGAATATTTCTTGTTCGCAATTGCTGGTGGCAAGCTTATAAAGCGTGTTCGCAATAAATCCTTTCAAAGCATTTTGCGGCAAGAAGTTTCTTGGTTTGATAATCCTTCAAATTCCAGGTAAGATAGTCAATTGAGTTCTTTTAACTTATTTTAATTTGTCTATGCTATTTTTTTTGTTTAGATATACACTAAGAACCTCTGTATCATTTGCAGCGGGGCACTTGGTACAAGGCTGTCGGTTGATGCATTAAATGTCCGACGCTTAGTTGGAGATAACCTGGCTCTTATAGTGCAATCTATTGCTTCATTAACAACAGGCTTTGTCATCGCCTTTGCGGCAGACTGGAGACTTGCACTGATCATCACCTGTGTGATTCCATTAGTGGGTGCGCAGGGTTACGCTCAAGTGAAGTTCTTGAAGGGTTTTAGCGAAGAGGCTAAGGTGACGCATATTTTATTTTGAATGAGCCGCCCTTCTTATCCTTGAGTAGTATCATGACAATTTGAGCTTATACAGGAGATGTATGAAGATGCAAGTCAAGTTGCAACTGATGCTGTAGGTAGTATCAGGACTGTAGCATCTTTCTGTGCAGAGAAAAGGGTGGTCACAACGTACAACAAGAAATGTGAAGCTTTAACAAAACAAGGAATTCGAAGTGGAATTGTTGGAGGACTTGGTTATGGTTTCTCATTCTTAGTTTTGTATCTCACATATGGTCTTTGTTTCTATGTTGGAGCACAGTTTGTGCGTCAAGGAAAAACTACTTTTCCAGATGTTTTTAAGGTAAAAACACGTACTAATTACAAAGTTTGCAACTGTGTGCATATATTAGTTTTTTAGATCACTGACAAACTGATCGGTTGTTCTCTAGGTCTTCTTTGCCTTAGTTTTGGCAGCCGTCGGGGTGGCACAGGCAAGTGCATTGGCTTCTGATGCAACAAAGGCAAGGGATTCTGTTATTTCCATTTTCAGTATTCTTGATCGGAAGTCCAAAATCGACTCAAGTAGCAATGACGGGATGACACTGGAGAATGTCACCGGCAGCATTGATTTCAACAACGTCAGTTTCAAGTATCCTTCGCGCCCTGACGTCCTGATATTAAGTGACTTTACCTTGCACATTCCTTCCACAAGGGTATGATACATACATACTATAATTGGGCATCTATAGTTATAGTGCCATTATATTTGCAGCAACCATCAGCTGCTTTATCTGATATTTCCGAAGCACTCAAACAGTTCTGATGGAACCTTTTCTTTCCTTTGTTTTTACAGACAGTGGCACTTGTTGGAGAAAGCGGCAGTGGCAAATCCACAATAATTGCTTTACTGGAGCGTTTTTATGATCCTGATTCTGGTACAATCTCACTTGATGGGCACGATCTGAAGAGCTTGAAGATGAGCTGGTTAAGGGATCAAATGGGGCTGGTGGGCCAGGAGCCAGTGCTTTTCAATGACACAATCCGCGCGAACATAACATATGGGAAACATGGAGAAGTAACAGAGGAAGAGATTATGGCTGTGGCCAAGGCAGCCAATGCCCATAAGTTCATATCAAGCTTGCCACAAGGATATGACACCATGGTGGGTGAGAAAGGAATTCAACTATCTGGTGGGCAGAAACAACGGATAGCTATTGCAAGGGCCATAATAAAGGATCCCAAGATACTACTCCTTGATGAGGCAACAAGTGCCCTAGATGCTGAATCGGAGCGTGTTGTCCAAGATGCGCTGGATCAAGTCATGGTTAGCCGCACTACCATTGTTGTGGCACACCGCCTCTCCACAATCAAAGGGGCTGATATGATTGCAGTCCTTAAGGAAGGTAAGATTGTGGAGAAGGGAAGGCATGAAGCCTTGATGCGCAACAAAGGTGGACCCTATTCTTCCCTAGTACAGCTGCGCTCAAACTCCGAGTAGAATGATGTATCTTTTGATCATAGTATGTTAATTTGACTTGATTTATACACTTACTATTTAGCTCTAGATTCCAGTTGTTCCTATTTTTGAAGTTAATGTAAAAGTTGAGCTTAAGTAATTTGCAGTATGGTACCGATCTTGGCAGCTAAGGAGAGTAGATTTCAGGCACATGATTCCACTAACTGAATAAACGACAAATTAAGCCTATGAGCCATTACATTTTCTATCTACTTCAATCCTAGATTATAAGGAGTGCATAAGAGGCCAAATTCACCTCGTAGTTTCCGATTCACGAAACTTAGGTTCCAATCCAAAAACAAAAATACATGCACCGGTGAGCCACTCACCGTCGTCTCTTTGGGTACGTTTGCTTCGTCACCAATGCATACCCTTCCAAAGTTTGGTGCGCCAAGAATTTTGGTTATCGCTTGAATGTGCACCAAAGTTTGGTCTGCCTAGAGAAAATTGGCATTGCCCATCTACAGCGTGCTACCACTGCTGGCCAAGGGGAAGGCGAAGGAAACGCTCGCCCTGGCTTTGGCAAGAGAGAGAAACGCTACTTGATACAGGCGGCATGAGTCAAGTGGTGTGCACGAAGACCAATATTTGTGTATTAGAAACCTTTAAACACTAATATCTCTTAAAGTATGCATCTGATTTATGATTTGTTTGTACCATTAAACTTATCTTAATTAAATCTACGCAATAAGATGTCATTTGGCTATATTTTGATATATTTATAATAAATAATATGTGGGTCTCACATGTCAGTTAAGTAAAATTTGATAAAACTACAATCCAAACAACTCTTTTTTCCTCTCTACCAATGAATTGGTAAGGCTATAAACCAAACAATGTTACATTACTTATGATTTGGCAAGGCCCGAATTTTGGTAAACCAAATTTTGGTAAGGCTTATGAATGTAATGAACCAAACAACCCCTTTGTCTTTGATGTTCCAAAACAAATCATAGGGGTAAGAACATCTACGCAAGAGCAATGCAAGCGAAATTGCGAAATCGTCTAACCGATGTGTATGTAGATTTGAAGAGGCAAAGAAGTGCTTGTAGATTTGAGAATGCGCCATACCTGGGTCTTCCCAGTTTATCCCCATTCCTCATGGCCGCAGCGCGGTAGGCTGTCAACCCCGCCGCCGTCAGCCAAGCTCTTCTCGCCTCGCAGCTTGGACTTCACAGCCTTACCAAATCGATAATCACCCAAAAAGTGGGACTAAGAAATCGAAGCCGGTGTAGAAGAAACGGCGAGAGGTAGAACTTACTGTAGAAGGAACGGCGGCGACGCCGGCGAGGACGCTTTCCCCGCCGACCCAAGGTAAGCGAGTCAGCTTCCTGAAGCCAGAGATGGCGCCATGTCGGCTGGAGGCCGCCGGCTTTAGCTTCGGCATCTAGGCTGAATTCCGTCGGGCCTTGGGCCCTGACAAGTGACAACACAATAGTAATGGTGACCAATTCGTCACGTAGTAGGAGTATTTTTATTTTTTAATTGAAAAATTCACCCCCCACTGTCCGAGCCCTCCCACCGCCGTCTCCCATGCGACCGGCGCCGGCGCTCGCCGCCGGAGGGCGGACGGTCGCAAACCTCCTGTCCTCCACGGAGTGGATGCTGCCATCTCCGGCGACCCAAGTACACACCGTCTCTGTCCTCCCCTCCCACTTGCCGTCACTTCGTCACGAGTTCGCGTTCACCAACCTCGCCACGTCACTCAGAAACGGCGCCGGCGGGAAGGGGAGCGGGGAACTAGAGGGCCCTAGGTTCCATGTGGTGCGTGACGACCTCCTCCACCCGCTCGCGAACGGCAATAAGGCGCGCAAGCTGGACGCGCTCCTGCCGCTCCTCCGCCGCCGCGGTGCCACTGACATCGTCCGAACCTACCCTCGAGTTACTTCTTGTCTTGGTACTCACTTCCCGATCTGTTGATAATGTTCACTGTCCCGGATACAGGTGACTTGCGGGGGTTGCCAGAGCGCCCATGCGGCAGCCGTCGGTAAGTTCATTGCTTGCTTTACATGTCTCATATCATTATGTCCAGTTCCCTTGTGAATTTTCTGTGTTGTGTAACATCACACGTTACCATGTAAACCTGTCATCGTGATTAAGATGGCTATATGATTTCTCCATGTACCCCATTTGTTAGTATGTTCGTTCACTCCCTCCTATCATCTTGTTGTAGCGGTACATTGTGCAGAACAGGGAATCAGGCCCCATATACTGCTAAGAGGCGAGCAGCTGGATGTTCCAACAGGGTACAATCTCATCTCGTTGATGTTTGGCAATGTGACATATGTCCCTAGGTCAGCGTATGCAGACAGAGAGAAGATGCTTTATGAGCATGCTGTGAAGTTTGCAGGTACTAATGGTACAGTGATGTGGGCTGATGATATTATCAGAGAGGATTTGGCTGTTGATGAGGACAGTGTTGATATGAATGGTTCAAGACGGGTAGTGATTGTTAAGGAAGGGGCAGGTAGCATCCAAGCATTGCTAGGTATGAACTGATTGTTTGTTGCTTGTTTTTGATAGTAGAAATTTTTCATAACCTCAAGTAGTTGATTTGTTCTAATTTTTAATTCCAAGCACCAGGATCCTCACTTACCATTCTGCTGCCCTACGATATGTTGATTATTTGTCTTTTTTTGAACTTTGTAACAAAATAAAGAACTAGCCCAGAATGTGAAAAGGGTCATGCAATAGTTTCACATGATTTTACTACCTTTTCAGGTGTTATGCGGCTAGTGGAGTACCTTTCTGGTTTGACTTTGTTCAGAAAAGATGACAAAGTTCAGATCGTGGTAGATGCTGGAACTGGTACCACTGCTGTGGGGTTAGCTCTTGGAGTGTTATGCCTAGGGTGTGTTCAATACATGTATCTTTATATACCGGCTATTGTTATAGATGAGTGAAGTAAAAACAAATCAGGTTTTTCCAAGTAATTGATAGACACAGAGGCTTGAAAAAAAGGATCTATAACTTTCATCTGGTTGCTTTGTTGTGTGAGATACCTCCCAAATATTCCTAAAAAAGAAGAGATACCTCTCAAATCTCTAGAGTTAAGAGGAATAAGGGCCTGGGATTAGAGTTATTTGAGCAACCCAATTAAAAGAGGGATAAGAGATATGCAAACGAGAATGTTGATAGAAAAGAATAACAAAATTCTATTGTATCAAGGATGTAAAACTTACTTGCCATGTGTTATTAGCATTGTTGTCTCAACTCATATTTGCGATTCATTCTCCTTCATGTAGACTCCAGTGGAGAGTAACTGCTGTCATGCTAGCTGACACACTTGAAAGATATAAAGAACGGGAGAAGTCCCTCATACTTAATTTTAAAAGGTTTGGCAACGAATTTTTCCATGGAATGGCAGCAGATGATTTTCACGGAAGTCTAGTTCAATGGGTAGATCGCATTTCACCAAGAAGGTATTTTTTTAGTCAGATGTTATGTTTGTATACTTCCATTCTAAGTTAGTTGAACTTATATTACAAAACTAATTAACAGTAGTGTCAAATGCAGTACACTAATACAGCTCCCTAATTATGTCTTGTAGTAGCAGTGGTTACTTGCTCATGCATCTTTGTGTTTTTTGTAATTTAATTCAAGTACCATTCACTGCATTCAGATCTTCCACAACCTTGTAATTTGCGGGTATCTATCTACTATTTCTCAAAGGGCTGGTTAGAAATATGCCACTACAATTTTGACTGTGATTGAGGATATCCATCCACCTCTTTTATAGTGGAATTGGCATCCAATGTCGTTTATTTTAGTGAACAAAGCCATTATTTTCACCAATGATACAAGAATATTTGGACCTTTTTTTGCACTTAACTATGAACACCTTTCGCTTTTATTTTCAGATTTGGCAAAGTCTTGGATGGTGAAATCGCTATGTGCCGCGAAATTGCTCAGCAAACCGGCATCTTGCTGGATCCAATGTACACCTTGTCAGCCTGGGAGCAAGCTGTGAAACTATGTCGTGGAGACGGTGAAACCAAAGTGGTGATGATCCATACAGGCGGAACCCTTGGTCTGTTTGGATTGGCGCAGAGGTATTCACCACAATTCACTACGAACAAGCTCGGACAACCTGAAGGAGGCCAACATTAATGCTGATGTAGAGTGTTCTTCAGATGTAGCTGTGGCACGCGATTGAGCAATGAAAGTACAAATATTGCTTTTCCATCCTGTTGCCTGGTGCACAAATTTGTAATGGAGACTGAATTTTGATTCGGAATTACACCTTTATCTCAGTGTCATACTACTATACTCGTAACGACACACTCCGAGACAAGCGGACTGGCTAGCTACTACATATCGTGTTTTTGATATGAAACACATTTGGGAAGCAATTATAACTGTCCACCTGATTTCCGAGTTCTGGCTGGATGAGTTTCCCTGTTCTCACTGAGCCATATGCCAACAATAGCTCCCTCAGCGAACCCCTTGTGTTGTATGTAACTTTCAAGGTGGCATCTGCGGACGGTTGTTCACCATTTGATCACGTCATTGATTATATTCATAAATCTTATTAAGCATGCTTTTTGAAAAAGGACTTTGCGAATCGGGGTACACGGTTTCAGCAATTATATTGATCTTTATGTGCTATGTTAAAAGGTTGAATAAACTCTGCAGACCCGGGGAACAAGGTTTCAGCTATTATATTGATCTTTTACCCAAACTCTTTAAAGTAACCCTTAACACAACTTTGCTCATATTGCAATTCATTGTCCTTCATGTAGATCCCAGTGGAGTTTTACAGCTGTAATGCTTGCCGACACGCTTCAACAATGGAAAGGGCGGTAAAAGTCCCTTATATCTTATTTTAAAAGTCTTTACCCTGAACTTGAACTGTATCATGGATTGTATTAAACATAAAATTCTTAGCATGTAAGACAAGTATGGCATAGCCATTGGGGTACCTTCGAAGAGCGCTTGTTCATAGGTAAGAGCGCTCCATAAGGAAACAACAAAAAAGAGCACAGTTCGTGTGGGTTCTACCACGTCTGAAAATATTTTACAACGGTTGGTACGACCGATGAACTAAACAGTGAGTAAGATGAACATATCTTCTGGTCTGTGATTGTATTCAGTATGGCTAGTGCTTCTATATAACAATAAAAAATATAGTCCCTCTTTCTATTTTACAAGGGGAAGAACATGCATAATGCCATAAACTATTGTTAAACTTTTTTCTACTCTGTTATTAAGTACCATATGGGGAGGGCTTGTACATATGACCCTGCCTCAATTTGTGCAAAGAGACCGCGGTGGAGCTGAGAAACCTAAAAACTGATGGTGTACAGGGAGGGTTTGCGCATGCAGGGAGGGTGGATCTGATCACTGCATTGCACTACAATACTCATAGCTCAGGGGTTCAGCTATAAATACCACTGCACCCAATGAGGCTGATACCAGTTATAAACAAAACCTGACCCATCAAGCCAATAAGTATGGTGTTAAAAGTTAAGCTGTAGCTGAGCAGATTTCAGCGGGCCAACTGCTCCTTGCTCCAACAGATGCATGGCTGCACTGTGCGAGAACTTCCTGGCGAACAGAAAACATGGGACAGAGGTACCATTGCATTTGCACCACTCTGTCCTTGACTCCATTTCATAGTTGACATGATTGATATTCTACAGAAGCATTCATAAGCAACTATAAGTGGTATTCATAATAAACTATAACCGGTACGGGGATAGCTCTATGGTATATCCTATGCATTCTGAACAATTTCATTCAACATAAAGGCAAGTGGTCACGGTAAAACCATATGATGACTATCAGAATGCACATTACCACCAGGTATCATAGATAGATAAACATATTCCCCAGAAGGAATCTTAAGGGTAAGTAATTGACATAATCTACATTGCAAACAAATTCTTAATCTGAATATTTCTTTTTCAACATGGAATTCAGAAAGAAAAAAAAGACTTACCTTAATAGCACTGATATGCTCAGGACTAGATGTATCATATTCAAATTTCATAGGATGCCAAGTCATTTTGTCTTTTGGATCTGATGATTGGTTCCATGACGCATAGGTCAATGTTCTTCTTTCCAGTTCATCTTCAAGATCTTTGATCTAGAATATTAAAAAGAATGTGCCAACCATTATGAATATCTGTGATAATTGCGCCGGTTCTAACTTAATGGTCTATCGGAGCAACAATAGGGCTTACAGAAAATAATGTCTGCACGTAGTGTTCATCCGGAATACAATCATGCTCCTCTCGAGCGGCTTTCTTCTACAAGGTCAAAAACAAATATCATGTCAGACAGAAAAGAGAACACATTCTATGAGCAACATGAGGGTGACATTTTTCATGCAATGATATAAATATGTATGTAAAACCTACTAGAATGTGGACAACTGAAATTTTACCAGTACACGGCCCCTCCGGAAATTAAACCCAAATCGTCTCTGCAAGGAAAACACATTACTATATAAGACAATCGAACAAAGAAATTTCAGGATCAATTATAATACGCAAAGAAAAATCATTGCTAGACCTCAGATGGAAAATGGGATCACCCATTATGTTTATTGAACACACACCCAAAAAAAAAGAAAGCATTTATCTGATATAGAACTTAGACATGACAGATCATTTAACTTAAGACATGACAGATCATTTATGAAATAGCACATTGGCATTGTAGGATGAAATGAGTATGTTATCATTTACAGAATAGCACATCTGTAGTATAAGATAAAATAAGTCTTGCAGATCCAAATATGTCTATTACAATCATAAGAAAGAGTTTTCTCATATAAGTTGTTTTCTAAGTGAAAGTCATCACTTATTGAAGCAGAACGAACTAAAAATGAAATTCTTCAACAGGCCAACTATATTAAATTAGAAATCATAATGACGAGGAAAGCAAAATAAGCAAATGTCTGAATGTGGCTCATCACTTCATAGCGAAATAGCACT
>BCLF01000029.1:1373909-1430863 GCA_001602275.1 Zoysia japonica | reverse complement strand
ATACAAGTCATAATCAGAGATCTGAAAAGGGCACTAAAATCTTGGTTTTAACAAAAGTTAAAAACTAATCAATTTGCAATCAAGTAGTTATTGCATGAAGATGCTACTGGAAGCGTAAATTACAGGCAATGTTCAAGAAAAATGTAGTTATGGATACAAGATTTATGATTAAAAATAGGTGTAATAATGCAATACTGTATTTGCATTTAGTCCTTATTATAAGCTTGGAGCGGCTTGTTTACTACTTCTTCAAGGAGCAAGCAATACGGTGCTATTATTCTTAACTGGACCCAACGTGACCATATCTTAAACTAGCAATATAATACTACAGATTATGTTAAACTAGTTGTTACATTAAGCAACAAATGCTCTCTCAATTATCAGAGCAATGATGACAAAGTGAACGGTAAGAAAAAGGTGCATCTAAAGGCCTTCAGTGATTATTTTTTTTCGAAACCAGGTCAAGGACTAAAAAGGAACAAGACAAGCTAGTATCAACATAAAGATAACAACAATATACCTTACAATGTCTTCTGAATACTGGTAATAATTTTCTGTCAGCAACAACAACTTCAGCATGTTTTCTGATTAATGTTACCCACTGAAATGTGAAAACAAATGACTCAGAATACGATAATAACAAATATTGAAATATTTATGACAAAAAAAAAACTAGAGACAATAAGTACCTGCGATCCTTTTCTCCATTTTTCCTTTCGAATGGCAGGAGACATGTTTGGATTGTAGCGCTTGTCCATTTTGTCAGTGAAACTGGGAGAACAAGTGATTAAGAAATAATCGAAATAACTATGATTATGAAAAAGATGAAAGACCAAACAAGAAGTTGTGGAATTCACCTGTCTACAAAACTTTTAGGTGACACCATCAAGTAAGTGTATATGTAGCTGAAATTGTAGATAGGAACACAGCTGCAGGAAAAGAACAAGTAGCAAAATGGTAATACAAAAACTGACAAAAGTTAATAACAAAATTGAGGACTGATAATGACAACACTTAACGACAATACAGAGTAACCCATACAGGCGCATATACAATCATAATTTCACTTCAGAAACTCCTCTACGCTTGGAAAGGAGGTCATTCCATCAGAAATGATTGACAAAACAGTGATCAGAAACAAACACTGACCAACGGAAAACAAGCATTCACAGAATACTTCATCACAGTTGTAAGTTTTATACTACCATAACTTAGATATCCCGCAACAGTAAGCAGTATCAATACTATCAAAATGGATCAGTAAATATAACTGTTCCACCGAAATAAAAGCCGCTGTTTTTTCTTCCTTAACTGCCTCATTAAATGTGAGTTCATTGGTTTATTATACTACCATTACCAACATCTATTTGTCAAACTGACAACTAGTCAGAAATGGACCACTTCAGAAACGTTGGAACCAAGTTATGTTCTAACAAGATCAGTACGCCCACCCGTGGGATGATTAGGGAAAGTACCACACCTATCCGAGAGCAGAACAAAACGCTGGTTCGCTGGATCCTGAAGCGCGGCGGCAAACAGCATCCTCTCTGCCTCGACCATGGTCGCCTCGCCCCACCCCACCTGCAGAGACAAAACCGTATTTTACCGACCGTGAGAGGCCAAAACCTCGAGAAAAAAAAATCTCCACATCATAACAAATCTCAGAAGAGAACCTTGACGCTCCGGGCGAGTTGCCGCCCGTAGAAGTACGGCGATCGTGTGGTGGCGCTGTCGAGCTGGAATCCCGGCGCGGAGTGCACGTACACCGAGAACCTCCCCTCGTCGCCATTCTGCCGGAACACGAAGGCGATCAGGGATTCAGAGCACACCAATCGAAACAGGCAGCTGAACGCGACCGACGAACAGAAAAAAATGAGAGGAGGGCGAGAGGCGCTCACGCGGAAGAAGGCGTCCCAGAGGAAGTCGAGCGGCACCCCCGCGCGGACGATGAAGAGGAAGGCAACCTTGGCGGGCCCCGCGAAGGGCGGGGCCCCGGCGGGAGGCGCGCCCCGGAGGACGGGCTGGGTGCGGAGCAACGCGGCGAGGAGGAGCAGGAAGGACAGCGGCCCCGCGAGGCGGAGGCAGAGGCGGGCCCGCGCGCGTCGGCCCGCTGGAAGCGGGAGCGCCGCCACCGACGCCGACCGCTTCACCGGCATCGCGCTACCACCGGCGGTGACAGGCCTCCCTCCGGGGCCTCTCCGTGGCCTGATGAGGCCTCGCCGCCTAGTACTACAGCACTTAACCGAACAAAAGTGGGGGCCCGCAGTGTGGCCGCGGCGGCGGGGTTAAAGGGGTGGCGTTCACTGCGAGGCCCAGGCGTTTTCGTCCGGACGCGCCCGCGGCGGCGGGGCGGGCGGAACCGCGGGGTGGACGAGAAGGTGACGCGGTGCGCTTGGTGGTGCGGTGGTGGACGTGGTGCGGTGGTGGATGGAAGGACTGCAGGAGGGTTGGCACTGGTGGCGTGGCGGCGCGTTCACGAAAAACTACCTTTTGGTGCGATTTCTCGGCCGGTGCGCGCACTGCGTCCCTGCCGCGCGCGGGTGGTGTGGGGTGGGGCTGGGCGCGGCGTCACGCAGGTGGGATCAGCGCAACTAGGGGCACGTTTGGATGCCCGCACCATGCCAGCCAGGCTGCGGGCGTGTAGCTTTCGACTGATTAGATGGGTTCTGTTTTGGTGGTTGAATCTGGCTTTTGCGATGTAAAGCGCGTTTCGCAGCTTGGTTTCGCAAGAACAAAAAAATTTGACGTTTTTTGTAGGTCTGGCTCAGCGCGTGAATGTTTAGTGAAATAACTAAGAATATTAATAAATAATTAATTTATTTTGAAATATATTAATATATATTAAAAATAGATTAAGATATATAATATTAAAATAAATATTATTAGAGTGTTGTTATACAAATTAAATATTAAAATAATTTATTTTTCTCTACTTTTATCTCATACAGGTTAGACTCGTATGAACAAGCAAACATCATCTTTTCTAAGCCTGTCTTATCATATGCATTCAACCAAACAGACTAATATGTATGTGATCAGTCTGACTGCATCGAACATGTCTCACCTTATACGAGTCAGTCTCAATCATACATGTAACCAAACGGACCCTAGAGTACGTTTTCCTCGGGGGAGATCACAAGATCAGTTAAGCTCTGTTCAGTTATTTTTCAATCAAGTAGATTAAAGAAGAAATGAATTCATTACATTTTAAGAATTTAATTCTTTTCATTTCACTTCAATCTCCTTTCAATTTTTGAAACATAACAGAGCTTTACGATTTTGCTGGTTTTTTATCGAGGGCTTCTTCGAGGATTAGTTGATCATCTCGACGAGCTTCAAAAGTTCAGACTTTGTTTGGGCGCATGATGTTGCGACTCGCTTCTAAGATTTCGTCAGGACCTCGCCAGCATATTAGAGTTTTGCTTATGGCTCCCCCCACTGAAACTCAACTACCGGTCACTGACTCACTGCACAAAAGTAATACAAGAGAGCCACCAAGTTTTAAGAACATGAAAAAAAATTTGTAACATAGGATTTTAACTTTATTTTATATGATATTATGAGTGATTAATATAAAACTAATTAGATAATATTAACATCCGATGCTACGTAGCATGATGCTACGGAGCATTATGCTACAGAATCAAACGTGACTGCAAGCTGATCAATCATGGACGCGGAACTCCGGCCGGAGCGGCGGAGCCCTGCCCACCACCACGCGGGCGGCGGGACGCATGTTGCCAGCCATGACTTTGCGGAGTGGACAGGAGCGCAGCCGTGGCTGGAAAGGACACGGAAGGGGCGGGCGCACATGATGCATTCCGTCGCGCGCTCCTGAAGTCGTCGCTCACGCTCTGCGCGTTGCCATTCCATTCAGCCACCTGTCTGCCCGCTTTCTTGCCCACTTGTGTGTGCCGTTCTGGTCCTGCCACGAGTCGGCGGAGAGAGATTCGCCGGGTTGGATTGCGCGGCCCGTCTCCCGGCGCTCATGCTTTGATGCCTTGTGGTGATCGCGATTTATGTTTGTGAGAGGGGACGAAACTGACGTTCGATGGAGCGAAGAGAGAGCCGGAGCTATGAGACGACAAACGAAGCGAGCATGAGGCTTCTCGTGATGCTCGGCACCGTCCGTCTGTATGACAGACAAGGCCGAGATGGGAGCAGTAGTCACTCCCTCGGTGTCTTCGCGTCGACGTGCTTTGCCTTCGTCTGTGGGCAACGTTTGACCGTCTGGCCATACGAAATGTAGTAAAGGTTTTCGCTCAGGTGGCAGCCGAGAACATTGTATTCAAAACCCGTTGCTGTCATCGGCCTTTTGTGCTGCTCCATTCATCTATCTTCGCTTCCACGAAGTTGCGCATGCGTTCGTTCCCCCCTACTACTCCACAATTGATCTTCTGTACTTCCTTATGCAGTTTCGCAAGGAATTCCAAACAGTCATCAGCTCATAGAAATAACACAAACTGTGAAACTGATATAACCTCATCGTAGCCATACAGAGAGCTTAATCAAATTCATAGAGTATATAGGTAGTAGTGCTCACACGACACCACATAATCGTAAATGGAAACACTTCCATCCCAATCATATTGAAATACTAATAGGAAATATAGGATAGATACTAAACCAGCCCATTGAGTTCCGAATAGCTTATGCAAAATCATATGCATTTGATGGGCCACGGGCAATGAAGCCATTTTATTTGCTCGTCCACCTTACACCTGGACCATCACTTGGTCGCAATGAAGAGCCCCCACCTCTGCTCACCAGCAGAGCTCCTCTGCAGTTTTGCCTTCCATCCATTGACAATATCGTCATAGTCCTCCTGGATTCAATCAATTTTAAGAGTTAGATATGCCAAAGAGCCACAGAGAAAGGATGGAAAATTTTTTTAAGGGAGTTGTCGAATCACCTGAGTGAAGTCAGACAAGAAACTGTCTTTGTTCTTCTCGAATTCAGCTAGCTCCCTCCGTAGGATGCCAAGGAACTGAAATATTAAAATCGATCACTGATTAGCATCATAGAAGCCTGGGTTGAATCAAAAAACTTGGTGGAGAAGCTAGCTTGACGGAGAAACCTGATCAGTTCTGTCCTCAGCAATGACTTCACGAAAACCAGCATTCTTAAGCATCTAGAGAGTTCCACGAACAAGTTAGCACAAGTCCAAACTTTTGATCAATGCAACTGCCTCAAGCAAATTTTTAAAAGTGCAAAGAAACACCTGCCCATAAGCCTCCACATCATGGAGGTCGTAACCTCTCTGCTTAATGTATGCTGCAAATTCTTCTGATGGCTTTCCAGGACTCCTACAGTAATCGCTGATAAGAACCTTACCCCCAGGCTTGAGCCATTTGAAGAAATTTTTGAACAAGGATGGTTTATCCTGCAAAAAATTACCAAAAGACAGATGGTTTATACAACAGCTTCCAATCAAACTGTAGCAGTATAGTACAAATCTGGAAACAAGTAATTATGTCTAAAATATACCTGTATGTGTAGGATGGTATCACGGCTGTAGATGACATCAAATGTGTTGTCTGGGTACATCTTTGTTGTGCAATCAGCAACTTCAAACTCAACTGAGCATTTGCGCCCAATGGCACGCTCAAGCGCAAATGATATCATGTTTATGGAAAGATCAATACCCACAACATGAGCATCATACTTTTCAGCCATATAAAAATCGCCCCCACCAATTCCACATCCAACATCGAGCACCTTATGTCCAGGTTTGAGATCCAGCTTATCCACAAACTCTCTTGTAGTCTCTGTTTTTATGATAAATAACAACATTTATGAGAATTGCAAATATAGCATCAAAAATCAAAAATTTATTAAAAGGGACTGCATCAACTCACCAACTCCACCAGTGCTCACATAACCATCTCCAAAGATACGCTCATAGCGTAATATTCCACTAGTTTTATACTGCACGTTGTCCAAAAACCTTTGAAAGCCCCGATCTTCCGTTGAGTTGACTTTTTGCCACAGCCAACATATCTATAAACCATTGAATCATGTCGTCACTAATTTCACTTGACCATGTGAAGTACATGTTTTTGTGCACAGACAGAGTCGTACCTGATTCTGGTTTTTCTTGTTTTTAACATAAGCTCTGATACACTTGAAAGTAACCAGAGAAAGTTCAAAAGAATTCCCGTGCTGATCAAAGGCATGGCACTCCTTAAAAACCTTTTTCAAGGACGAATAATATTGTTTAATTATTTTAAAAAATGGAAGTGAAATACAAAGAGTGGGGCAGAAATCTGTAGTACAAATGAAAAGTCTTTAACTATCATGTCTAAGTGAAAATGGAGAGAGGAGGAGCAGAACAATTTTCCTTCTCACCTTAGTATAAAACCTAGGTTCCCGATAGTGTGTCGGATTCACTTTCCTTTTCGAATCTCCGGATTGATGAAAGCAAGATTCCCTAAAGAAGATATACCCACCAACCTTCAACCATTTTACCATTCTTTCAACTAGCTGCTCAACCTGTCATGAGGGACAAAAGTTATAAGGAGAAAAAAAAAATCAGAACATGTCCCAGGTTAAAAAGTTCAGATAACAAATTGAACCCATCAATGGATCAACTGCAGTTCAGGTTTCTTTTCCCTACAGCTGATTCACTTTACAAGAACAAACTCAGAAAAAACATCATGTATCTTATAGGACTAGGCTTTGTTATTTAATTAGAGCATGGCTCATCCATTACCTCTTCATCCGAAAGATACATGAGTAACCAGTTTGAAAATATCAGGTCAATGGAGCTGGGTTCAATGTTCAGGTCCGGAGATGTCACATCAGCACACATAAATGATGCATTCTTGTAGTGTCCATTGATGCTTTCATTCTTAAAAAAAAAAAAGAACTGCATTAGAGTTAACAAGCCAAGCAGAACATATATGTACAAGTGAAGAACTGTCATATTTCAGGCGACAAACATAACATTCAAAATCAGAAGTCGTAATTATATTACCTTCTTAATCGCACTTGCAATGAAATCCAGAGCAAGAACATGCCCGGCTGTTTTAGCCAGTTCTCCAGTGAAACGACCTATGCCGGCACCAAGCTCCAGCACGGATTTGCCTTCAAACGAAGGGAGTAAAGATAGAACCTACAGGAAAAAAAAAGAAAGAGAACATCCATATCAGAAATTTGTTCAAGCCCTCTATGTATATATCCGAAGCTAGTGATAATAAATTTCAATTGTTTATTTAAATAATGGACGAATAGTTCTCAATTTATTCTTAATTCCTAGATATTATTACACTATAAAATAAGAAATATGTTAGTCACATCATGAAATGGTTACTCATGCATCCTGCATGGTGGCAGCACCAAAAGGACACCAAATATTAGCATCCTACTACTAAGATATCACAAAACAAAATAAATAGAGGAGTATTTTGACCAATACATAAAAAAAGTACACATGTAAGCAGCGTGTTCGCCAGACGCCAATCCTGTACTTTTGTTTGATCCTGAGCGCGCTGAGCTAATAATTTTCCTACTCCTGGGCCAACTGAAGTGGACGCCCAATTTTAATGATCAAGATCGCATCCCACCCACCAAAACCCAATAGGAACCTGTCCACGTCGGCTTTTTTGGTTTTAAGCCACGCGTCCGTTTGGAGGGATAAGATGGGGCCCAGATCGATGTTGATGGATCTAAAAAAAGTTACTACTCCTACTGAACATTGGGGCTGCACAGAATCGGAAACGAGAAATACGGCATCGACTCGCATCAATCACCTCGGGGCGCTCCTCCTTGTCGAGATCAGCGGCGCGGGAGTCGAGCATCATGGCCTCGACGGTGAGGTTCCTGGAGTGCTCCTCCCAGTAGCTCTTCTGCGCCTTCCTCTCCTCCAGCTCCAGGTTCCCTGCAACAACCATTAAACAGGTCCGATTCAATACCATCGTCCCCACGAGCCACGAACAACGCGACACCGCGCGCTCGAATCCTGTCCCAAATGGAACGACAGAATAGAAACGCGGAGAGCAGATCTAACCCGCTCCGCGCGGGACCGACACTCGCCGGGTCCAGCAGCTTACCATTGGCGGAACCAACAGCGGCAGCGGCGGCGGCGTCCATCGCTGCAAGTCCGTCCGTTCGTTCGTTCGTCTAGCGCGAGGGGGCGAAACGCTTCGGGAGCTGGGCTGCGAGGCTTAAGACCCCTCGATGGCGAGACGGGCGCGGGAGAAGCTGCGGGAGCGGCGGTTGAAGGAGCGGCCACGCGGCTGCATCCACTCCCGGATCGCGGCGGGCGGGGCGGAGGGGAGAGGAGGCGAAGGCAGGACAGGGGCGTCGAGAGTGAGGTGGGTGGCTGGCGAGTGGCGACTGTTGTGAACGGAGAGACCGAGGATGGGAGGAGGGCGTTTTATAGGCGGGACGGGACGGGAGGGTACCGGGATCTGCGAGCCCGATCCACCGTGAGATCTGCGCCGGGCAGGGAACGCCGGATCGGCGTTTCCTTCTCCTTCTATTTTTTCTCGCGATATGTCGTTTTGTCTGACCGGCCTGTGGCACTCGTTCGTCGGGGCACGCTATAATAACCGTGAAATGAAGATTCTCACAAGCAGAACATGCATAAGCGGACGAGACTCAGCAAAGAAAGATCAAAGGCGTACCGATCTTTCGGTAAAAAAAAAAGGCGTACCCCGCCACGTACGCATGTGCCGTCGGATCTTGAAATTTGAAAATTCAAAAGCTCGAACACGTAGGAGTACGTTGCCAGAAGGCTCCTCAGGTTTTGCGTCCTGCGTCCCGGTATACAGACGTGGCTGCGGAGGGGACATGTGTACTACACCCGGGCACTAGCTGTTGGTACGAGTATTTTGAAATCGGAAGGAGAGAAACGCTGGCAGCGCTAGCCGCTACAGTAGGAGAAGATTCGCTCTCAGGCGATGAGTTTTCGAAAAATCGCATTTCAGGGGGCTGTGCTACACTTTTTCCCGTGGCGAGTGCTGTACGGTAAAACGGGGAGAGGTTGGTACTCCACTGCCAGAAGACCCGCGCACGTGTACTGCGGGATCTGCCTCGTCGTCCGTGTCTAGAAAGCTCACCAACCCCCAGCGCGAGAAGCGCGTGCGTCGCTGGAAAATCACCCGGGCTCGGTTCGGTCCAGCGGATCATCGACGCGGTCCATAAAATCGAGTCTGACGGAGCCACCACAGTCCACACACACGTTATCACTTGGAGCCATGTACCGAACTGCGCCGAGCTTCACAGATGAATACTCGGTGGCATCGGTACAGCCAGTGCGATAACATATCGAAAAAGTAAACCGGTCCCCCGAGTCCCAGAGCACAAAGAAATAGCAGTAGGATACGCAGTAGCAGGGCATTGACACGGTGACACCGGTTCACCGAATCCAGAACGATGAGCTGAAACCATGCGGATGCAGCGAAGCCGCTTAGTATTTATTTGCAAGGCCGGGGGCACCTGGGTGGGCCGGGATGATGAACAGACCCTTTATTTGCAGTTTCCACGATGCATCAATCTGGATCATCACTTGGTCGCAATGAACAGCCCCCACCTCTGCTCGCCAGCAGAGCTCCTATGCACTTTCGATTTCCACCCGTTCACGATATCGTCGTAGCCCTCCTGGGAACAAATGAATGAATCTAGGAGTTAGACACGTTTATTAGAGAATCAGACGAAAGCATTACGCTTCTAGACTGATGGGTAGCTCGTTGTAGCACTTCTTAAGGGCTTTCTCGATCAAGCCACCTGGGAGAAATCGGACAGGAAGCTATCTTTGTTCTTCTCGAAGTTAGCCAGCTCCTTGTGTAGGATACTGAGGAACTGAAACGTAACGTAGAGTACTGGTGAGTAACACTGAAAATTGTTCGTCATCCAAAATTGTTATCCGCATGCACGCGGTAAAGATGTAGAGGGGCGAACCTGATCGCTTCGGTCTTCAGCAATGACATCACGGAAACCAGCGTTCTTGAGCATCTGGGTAGTTTGATGCACAAGTTAGCAGGAGTTCTACATTTAGGACAATGCAATTGTATTGGACATTAGCCGTAAAAAAATTAAGGGAATAAGAAGCACCTGGCCATAAGCATTCACATCATGAAGGTCATAACCTCTCTGCTTAATGTATGCTGCAAACTCTTCCGATGGTTTCCCAGGGCTCTTACAATAGTCAGTGATTAGGACCTTACCCCCTGGTTTGAGCCATTTGAAGAAACTTTGAAACAATGAAGGTTTATCCTGCAAAGGAAAAAGCAACAAAAAGAAATGCTCATCAAATGGTCAAAGAGTGCCATATTTACATAATGCTCAATGTGCGCAGATTAACATCTAGTCAGAGATGCTTTCCATGATTAGCTATCGTCAGTCTGTAGCTTAATCATCTAGAACAGTATATGCTGAGCATAAAACATACCTGTATATGAAGTATGGTGTCACGGCTGTAAATGACATCAAATGTGTTATCCGGGTATGTCTTCGTTGTACAGTCAGCAACTTCAAACTCCACCGAGCACTTGCGCCCGGCGGCACGCTCAAGAGCAAACAATACCATGTTTATGGAAAGATCAATACCAACAACATAGGCATCATACTTTTCAGCCATATAAAAGTCGACTCCCCCAATTCCGCATCCAACATCAAGAACCTTCTGTCCAGGTTTAAGCTCTAGCTTATCCACAAATTCTTTAGTAGTCTCTGGTGGATAGTAACAAATAGCAACATTTAAGGGGCAAAACAGAATAAACACATAAATTGAAATATAAAGAAATGCATCCACTGACCAGCTCCACCAGGGCTCACATAACCTTCTCCAAAGATACGTTCATAGCGTAATATTGAACTGGCTTTGTACTGCACATTATCCAAAAAGCTTTGAAATCCACCATCTTCTGTTGAATTGACTTTTTGCCATAGCCAACATATCTGTAGACAACGGATTCATGTCCACCATTTCATAATCATGGAAACACATGCCTATTTGTATGTGCAAGGACATAGGAGTACCTGATTTTGATCTTTCTTGATTTTTACATATGTTCCAATGCACTTGAAAGTAACTAAAGAGAGTCTGAAAGAAGTCCCATCTTGATTAGAAGCCTGGCAGTCTTTAAAAACCTATTATATAAATATATAAACAAATCCTTAATTATTTAAAGAAAAAGAGTACTGAAACGAAAAAAACAGAAGGGTAGAGCTGTCCAGTCTGATTCTGAAGTCATAGAAGAGAAGCAAAGGCAGCAGTGGAGTTTGAAATCTCACCTTGGTATAAAACCTTGGCTCTCGATAATGTGTCGGATTGAATTTCCTTTCTGAATCTCCAGATTGACGGAAGCAAGACTCCCTAAAGAAGATGTAGCCACCAACCTTCAACCATTTCATCATTCTTTCTAATAGCTTGTCAATCTGCAGAAACAGATAAAAGTTGGAAAGCTTGAAGAGACATATATAATCAAAACATACCCAGATTAACACATTTGAAATGAAACATAAGCTCATCAATGTTGATATAGATGGAAGAGGACACTGGAGAATTATTATAGACTCCAATCCGTTTGTATATTCTGAAGCAGAATTTTTTCTTTAGAAGAACAATCTTAGCTGGAAGATGGAAAATATCACAAACCTCAATTTTATTTATTCTAATGTATGGCTTGCCCATTACCTCATCATCTGAAAGATACATCAGTAGCCAATTTGAAAATATCAAATCAATGGAGTTTGCTTCAATCATCAGGTCCGGGAATGTAACATCGGCACAGACAAAGGATGTGTTCCCGTAGGGGCCATTTGTGCTTTCATTCTGCAAAGCAAAATGCATAAAATAATCAAATGAGAAAGAATAACACACACGTCGAGCTTAAATGAAATAGAGAATATTTCAGCTATAGAACACAAAAGCATGTAAATCAGAAGAAATTGTACATCGATACCTTCTTAATAACACTTTCAATGAAATCTACTGCATGAACATTCCCAGCTGTTTTAGCCAGTTCTCCTGTAAAGCGACCAACTCCGGCACCAAGCTCCAGTACAGATTTCCCTTCATACGATGGGAGTAAAGACAGGACCTACAGAAAAGAAGCGCCATGATATCAAAATGTTAACCCATTGATCAAATGAGCATGTACTATGATATATGAAAAAGTGGAAAATGTGGTTGCTAGATGCAAAGTTGTCAGTTGTTAGAGCCTATTAGTGACATTATATGCATTCTATGACACACATGGTAGGTACATTACAAAATAGCAGAATAATGTGAAATTTGCTTCCCCATTTCAGCAACTGCTGATATGTGTACTCTGAGAGTTATGTTTTTAGTTTACTAACTTGGGCTCATCTCTGTATTTCAATTGTTTGAATTAACGAAACATGCCTACAAATATTTTTTCCTAATTTAATATTAAGGAGGAATATTGCAATTGCAACATTTACAGAGGCTTCCTTCAAGGTTTGAAATGGCAAAGAAATTTGCATTTCTTTGAAAATAAACATTTAACATCATAAAATGCAGAAGTGTCTTAGGTGAATTACCAGCCCTCATAAATTGTTGTGCCACAAGTTAACGCCAACAGAACCTGCCCACGAGTTTGGGACAAAAGGCACTTTTATTCTAAGTTAATAAGAGCAGCACTGGAATTGTTGTCACGTTAGCCTGATGCTGGGTATATACTTTGTCAGATCGTTTTACTATTCAGCTAAGAAACTGATATATTCTTATATTGGTCACTGAAATACATATAGTATCCACCAGCTTCACCTTGCTTTAACAAATGTATATAAATCAGAGACCTGTTTGACAGTAGCCACTCGTTTCACCTCCACTGCGATATTTGGAGAGGCAAAGACAGATACATGCCCCCCCCCCCCCCCCCCCCCAAAAAAAAAAAACCCAACCCCCATTTAAGCAGATCGATCACAAAACCGGTAGTTGTAAAAACAGTATATGAAGGAAGTGTAAACGGGAACAACGCCGTCGCTGCATCAGTGCATCACCTCGGGGCGGTCCTCCCTGTCGAGATCAGCAGCGCGAGAGTCGAGCATCATAGCCTCAACAGTGAGCTCCCTGGAGTGGTCCTCCCAGTAGCTTCTCTGCGTCTTCCTCTCATCCAGTTCCGGCGTCCCTGAAACGCACGTTCACCCAAGAAACCATCACTCTCTAAGTCGACGCCAACTTTCAAGTACGGGACGGGAGCCGCACATCATGTGTTCGACGCTTATCCGCAGCTAAATCAAATACTAGTACGAAATGACCGCGCGCACGGTGGTCTATCGCTTACCGTACGCCCCAGCGACGGCCGAAGGGGCGGCGTCCATCACCGCCGAGCGCGCGCGTGCTTTCGTCCGTTCTTCGAGCGGTTAACACCTCTCGACGGCGGCGCGGGCTCCGTTGAAGCTCCGGGTGCTGCGGTTGTTGGAGCTGCCGCGCTGCTGCATCCACCACCGGCGAGTCACGGCGAGGCAGGGAGTGCGAATGCGCAGCGGCGTCAGTCACGGCAAAGTTGGAAGCGATTTTATGAAGCGAGGCTGGGAAGTGATCAAGCGGAGGCGACAGTGGACTAGTGGAGTGGCTGAGCCGACCGACGTCACCGACCCACCCACCTACCCTTGATGTTGAACTCGACCGTCTGAGTGGTGTGCAGGTTTACTATTTTGTTTAAACCGTTAAAATCGATGGAAACCAGTTTAACAAAAATCGCGAAAATAAAAAAAATCGGTCAAAACCGCTCTAAATCGAAAATTCAAAATTTGAACAAAGTGCTACAGTAAACTAGCTGGTTTCTTCGGTTTTTACGGTTTTAAATTTCAAAATTTAAAACCCGTCGGTTTCACCGGTTAGCCAATTGGTTTTACCGGTTAGCCGATTGGTTTTACCGGTTTATCGACCGATTTTACTGGTTTTCGAATTTTTTCAAATTTTTAAATTTTTTAAACTTTTAAACGAAAACCGGTCATCCGATAAAATCAGACAAACCAATTTCGTCGAAAACCGTAAAAATCCATCGATTTTGAACGGTTTTGAAAACCTCGGTGGTGTGTGGGCCCTCTCTTCGGCTGAGGGGATGCTACGTCTGTGTTGTTGTGGAGTCGTCGTTTTTTCTCCGCGGACAGTATTCTCGTACTGCGTTGATGCGCACATGATTTAGTTTCGGTATGCACGTCAGATTTGATTCCAGATTTTTTGGTTTTATTCTTTTTTTAATCAGTGTGGTTCCACCACATTTTTTCTAACTCTCATTTTGAAAAGAATCGAGGCTAACATATTTTAGTCGCCATAGATAACATTGTTTCTGATAGGCACTTCCATCTACCTGAACAACAAATACTCTTATGTCTGCTTGTCTAGCAGAATAACAATTACTACCTCTATCCCATAATAAATCATAAACTGTGTTTTTTCTTTTATTTGACTAAAAATTTATAAAAATTTGATAAACTTTAATAATATAAAATTTATATCTTTGAATTCACCATAAAAATATTATAATATGTAATTTATGTATTCATAAAATTTACCAAGTTTTAAAAAATCATTGGTCAAAGAGAAGAACAAAGCGCAGTCAAACAAACTTAGAAATAGACTTTTGTGGAACAGACAGAACGGAGTATCAGACATTGTTAAAATTCTGATAAGAAAAGACATAACTTGTGCCTCTAGATAGAAATTGAATGAAGCAAATACGTGTACAACTGTAGTCTGCACAGGAACAAAAAAGAGTCTCCTCTATCTGTATCACTGTAAGTGCAAAAAAAAAAAAAATAACACGTCAATTTTCTATATTTTCAATATTCTGGATCATCTCGTGGGTAAATAACAAACACAAAACCTATACTCTTTATGGGGATCTACCGGTACCAGCACGGAGGTATCCCGTATCCGGGTCTGGGCTACTGCGTTTTATGGGGAGGTATTGCTGGCTTGCTCGCAATGGACAGAAACAAATTTCTTTACAAGGGGGGAGTGTTGCAAATGGTTTAGGCCAGGAAGCAAAGTATAACGCGAAGTTAACACTTGACACGAATGGCCAAGCAGCCAAAGCCTAAGAGAGGCCAACGCAAAGTTGACACGAAATGGCGATCACCTGACTCAACAGTGCTTCCCAACAGGCTGATTGTTCCTGTTGCATGGATCACAAACTACAGAGTACCACTTCTTGTATGTAATGCATGCCTAGAGCAGCTGAGCGGCTCCAAAGGTGTTGGCCTGTTGGTGCACTCCATTTGCTGCCGGGAATGCACCAAACCCATTGTCGAGGAAGGGGTTTGCCGCGGGGGTCATACCCACATGCTGCGGTTGTAGTGGCGGTCCGAAGGGATTTGGCTCCATCATCGTGGGTAACTGCAGGGGCTGCTGAGACATTGCGGCCATTTGAACAGACGGTGGGGGAGGTATTTGATTTGAGACTGAGAATGGATCGCTGGCCATGAAGGGATTGGGTGCTGCTGAGCCGTATAGCTGCTGTTGTTGCATGTGCCTGTAGGTTCCCTCATCGTACAGGCTCTCCAATGTCAGCTTGTCAAATCCATCACCCTGCAAGGATCCCAGATTACAATTTGATCTGTAACAGATATCAGGGGCAGTACATCCATTCTCTAGAACCCGAAAATAGCAGCATATCAATTTTCAAATCCAGAGTTGTGAAATAGCAGCGTACAAGCAAAAGATAAACATTTCAATGTAGGAGTGAAGAAACCCACCAAATTGTTATCGATAGCTAGTGAATTTGTATTGTTGTTTGGGGTAGTGACAAGAGCAAGTTCCCATCCTGTTGGGTCAAATCCTTTATCTTGCTCTGTAGCGGTGCTAATTGTTGAACCGTTAACAGCTGCTGCATGTACGTGGATGCTTTTTAGAGCTACGTAACCATAATTCAGAACAGACATATCTCTGAATTGAAGTTTGACTAATTACCAGATGGAATAATAGCCAATGCCAAAACGTTGCTATCCTCAATTGCTGATACACCAGGATTTGGATCACTTAATCCCTATAAGAAAGATATGAAGTTTTGTAGTAAGAAATGCAGCAGAACTGTAAGACTCCCTTCATAACTTCTTCCAACTTACCAGTAAATCACCAGTATCTGCGGCCTCAGGCTTAAGAGGTAAAACTTCTTCAGATAAAGATGGTACGGGAGCAGCTTCATCAACAACTTGTGCTATATCCTTCACAGCAGGTACAGGCTCGGGAACTTTTTCTGGTTCGTCTGGTTTGTATGTCAGAAGAAGTCGCTCAGGAAGCTCCTAATGAAGTACAAAGATGACTTTGATTTAAGAAATCCATTCACTGCAATCAGAAGATTGCTTAAGTGGCAAAAAATCAACCATAAATATTAACATTCCTACAAACATGCCAGATTCATTCTTGTGACACAAGGACAGGGGATCACAAAAACCTTGAGCGTCATATAGCAAACATTGATGCCAACCATTGCCTTCAATTAACACTGACAGTTTTAT
This sequence comes from Zoysia japonica, assembly GCA_001602275.1. Lineage (NCBI taxonomy): Eukaryota > Viridiplantae > Streptophyta > Magnoliopsida > Poales > Poaceae > Zoysia > Zoysia japonica. The sequence continues at coordinate 1,414,426 of BCLF01000029.1, read as the reverse complement.
GATGCCAGATACAAAAAAAAATGCTCTAAAGTACAACTTGAATATGCAACAGACAAGAACCAGACCATATGAACACCATCATGAAGGCTTATGCTCGTTGCTACAAAACGTAAGGGTGTCATGCAAAGTTCCAAACAAACTATTTAAATCAAGACACTAACCGATGGCTCTTTAACTGGTACCATTCGTGGAGCCTCCTTCACATATTCCTCCATGGTTAATAGGAATGTTTGTGGTGGCTGAGAAAATAAATAAAACAAATGTAACTACAGTAATATATCTGGTAGAACATGGTGCCAAGTTACATACTGAGACAAACGACCTCACCTCTCTCAAAGTGGGAAACTGAAAATTTCTTGCAAGCTCCAACCCCCGGCAATTTTCGTAAAAGTCAGATAGGCTTCCAGCCTGACAATGCAAATATGTTATTCAATAAGACCGACAAATTATTGCTACCATCCTGATCCTCCGAAGGATAAGGTAAATCTCTACTTCTCATAACTTGGTTACCTGCTGGCCAGCCCTCCTGTAAATTTCAAGGGCTTTGACTGCTTCATGCCTTGGCATTTCAAAAAACTGGAAGATGTTAAACAACCAATAAGCAATGGGGGCAATGGTTAACAAACAAATATGCTTGTCTAGCAGCATTATGAAAACAAATTGTTGGTGTCATAACATTAATATACCTTATCAATAAGATTGATAATTCCATCATTTATTGCACAATAAATCTTGAAACTTTCTTTAAGAACCTGTTCAAAACCAGGAGATTCATTTACATTCGAATAATGTCTATTTCTTAGAATAAACTAGTAATGGAAGAAACTAGATAGCAGTAACAGCAGAAAATGACTCCACTGAACAGGTCAAAAAACAAAAAGACCCAAGCAAGTGTCAAATAGCTAGTTAAATGAAATAATATCATCATCATAAAATCTTGAAGCATCAAACAATTATGACCACCAGAAAAAGGCTTACCAGAGCTAGAGCATAGTGCACCAGGTAGTTGTTATTCGCAGCTCCTTCTGGCTGCATGAGAAAACAGAAAAGCAATGTAATGTTAGCTCTTTTAAATGAGTGAATTTCACAGGACCACATGTCAGCCTAATCAGTTGTTGCAAGGCATAAGAATCACCCGGCACCCGATAAGTCGATATAACAACTGCTGCAGCGCTGGCAAGTGCTCCAGCAAGTCCTGAGATTCTAACTCTCTTGTTCTACAGTAACCCTGAAATAAAGTACTAAGCAATATATTAAAGTATCAACTGATGCAATAAATAATGGCTAATGATAAAGTATTAAAAAGTAATATTCAATATTTAATTGAACACAATACTAAATGAGAATGTTAATGTTCAGACCTTTTCAGATCCTTCAACTTGTTTTGATAGACGCTCAGCTTCAACATCATACTTCAAGACCCTAAAGCATTCCAGTTTTTCCTCCAAAAACAAACCATATGTGCGAACCCATGAAGAATAGTCCCAGGCTGGACGCAATTCCATAATATAAAGACAAATTTAGGACGCCTTATAAAAGAATATTAATGAGTTGAATATGACAAGAATTGAATGTGAAATGACGAAATACAGACCAATCGGAGTCGACTCATCCTTGAAATTCGATAGCTGCAAAATCCCAACTCTTTGTGTAAAGTTAAGAAACTCATCGCAGAATGTAGGATCACCTTCCCGGAGAAGCCTATGGATCACGACTAGTGTCTTCAGTGCAACCTACATGACACAAACATGCCTGCTACATTAGTTGGCTTCTAAGATATGGGCTCATGATAGTTTCCAAAAATAAGCAGAATGCGCTTTTGACAGGAAATGTTTGCAAAGAAAGGAAAAACGTGACTAGAATCATGCCAGATCAACTGAACTCTGCAATTCAAATCAGCGAAGGGTATATAGAACCATTCCAAATCAACCATTTGATGTGAAGGCACGGGCCACACGACACTGCAATATGGAGAATATGGTTTCGGAAACCACAAAATCGATTAATCAAGGAACTCAAAACATAAATCATGGCTCGTGATATATATAAAATAAGTTACTATAAAAATGTAGAAATTTGTCAATTACAGAGAATGAAAAATGTATCAGTTGTGAGCTCAAGTTAGGCGCGACGTCAAAATTTCGTAAAATCAAGCTCATTACAATTTACACTAGGCAAAGATTTACAGCTGTAAGGAACAAAATGTGCAGTTCTAACTTCTAGTCTTCTCCAGGTGCCCAAATCAGTACCCCAGAACCACTGGACCAGATGAAACAAGTAGGCATCATGACAATGGGCCGTCAGGGCCGATACGGCTGAGTTCAAACAATCCATAGGAGCACCAAAACAAACAAAGTGAACCAAAAAGAAAAAAATAAAGTTAATCTACAGCGTGCAGTAGTGCTTACAATCCAGTTCCGGGTCTTGGCAAGGCGGCGCGCAAGAGCATGGATGCAGTAGGCGACGTCCGCCCGCGGCTTCGCGATGCACGTCGCTGCCACGATCTCTACAAGATAATTGACCGATTAAACCGCGATTGGGAACGCGCTAAATTAAGAGAAGCTACAGTACGTAAGAGCGCGACGAGGAGGAATCCACGCACTGCGCAGATGGCGCTCCTTGGGCGGGCACTCCACGTGGTTGGTGGCCCTCACGATCGCCACATCCAGATCCTACAAAAGTGGAATGGAGTAAGTTTCAATGCAGGGCAGCCATAGATCCGAGTGCGAGCACACTCAGGGGAGGTCTGGAGGAACTGGTTGCTGGAAACCGGAGGAACTGGATCGATTCACCGCAAACCCAGAAGAGTTCGGACGCGGACCTTGAACTCGGAGTTGAGGTTGGCGAGGCTGACGGTGGTGGTGTCCTTGAGCGCGCCGTACGCCTTGCGCCAGCTCTGCATCGCCGACATTTCCCCCGGCGCTGCGCTTGCCCGCCGGCCGCGTCCCCCTTTCGCTATCTCCTCGGTTCGATCCTTCTTCTCTTGCCGTCCGATTCGATTCGAGTTTGGGTGTCCTGCTCTCCTTCTCGTTTGGTGGTGAAGTGGTGCGCCGTGCGTGTGAAATTTCTGCCGCGGGCTTGGCGGCCTGGCGCTCGCGCGGCACGCGGAAGAACTACCAATAAATAGCAGTGGTTTCCGGTCCAAAGTCTCTGCCGTACAGTCCGATTTACATACTCCCTGTTCACTTTTAAATTTTAAATTTAACTTTGAACATTTATTTTATTTAAAAAAATAAATAAATTTCATATATTTTGATGTCATTTGAACCACAACTTAAAATTTTAGACATTCGAGCAAATTTTTTTAATAAAACAAATAGTTAAAATTGAATTTAAAAATCAACGACGAAATCTATTAAAGAACATATTTAAATTCCTCAGTCTACCTCTGCGTTTTCTGCTCTAGAGAAGATGTAATTCCGGTGGTTTCCGTTCGAAGCTGCCAGTGCAGGACCCAACACTATTGTAGGTCAAGGAAATTTTTTATTTTTCCAGTAAAATTGAGTTGGTTTCTATAAATTGTTTGTGTGATTTCTGTGAAATTCATGTGTTTCAAATGAGGTTTGTATGGTTTATTCACATGGTTTTTGTAAAAGAAAAGTTAAAAATACTGGAAAACTAGTCATTGTTACAACCATTTTTCTGTTTCAGCAACATATGTCTCTGTGAAACAGAAAAAAGATCAGCTAGCCACTCAGTTTAATGTAGTATTTTGTGAATTTTATTCATTTATAATTTTTAAATTTCATCTAGCAAATTGAGTGGTTTACTGATTTTCACGAAAACTATCAAAGCGGCTCGAACGATAATGTAAACTTAGAAGCAGAGAGCGCGCAGGTGTATTGTACAGTTCCTCCTCAGATACCAAGCACAAATTCCATTCACTTTTATCGAGGATCAGATCTTGACGGCTCAGTCTAATCTCCTGGATGGCCCCTCCACAGACTGTCGTTAGCACGTTTCATCAGATGATTCAGATCGGATGGTTGGCAGATCCGCAGATGACCGAAAGGTAACAACGAGAGGGAGGTGCCGCCGTGCCGGTGAAGAGGCACCCACGCCTCACCTGCAGCTAGATTCGTTTCGTGAACCCTTCCGGTCTCGCGGCATGCATCCACGCGGTACAGAGCTTCCGAAAATGCATGAGAGCGAGCGAGTGAAAGCGATCGGAAGGAAAAGGCGCAAGGAACGGTAGCTTCTCTCTTTCAGTCGCTGACGGTAGCTGGCGCGTCCAGCCGGTGCCAGCGCACCGCCACCGGACTCGGATGTGAGAAGGGAACGGACGCCGGCGCCGCTCCCGCGCGGTTGGCGCGGGGAAAGGGAGGCGCCCGCCGAATGTCGGTGTCGGGCGCGGCTGATTCGCATTCGCCGTGCGTCCGACTCCGTCCCCACCCGCCTGCCTGCCGGCTTGGTTCAGGCTGAAATCGTCTCCGGCGAGCTTAGGTGTGTACGTTGTCGGATGGACTCACGTGTAAAGCGCCGCCGCTCGGAGAGGGTGGCGACTGGCGGGCTCAGCCGATCACGCACGCCGCGACGAGCCCCCTGCGCGATGCTGATGCCTGGGCAAAAGATGTGAACCAATGGGCGATGGCAATGCACAGAAGCGCGTGTCGGATCGGATGGGCAAGATGCGCTGGCGAAGCGGCACGCCGCACGCCATTCACAGTTCGCACGCAGGAGTTTGCACGACGAGACGGCCGGGGACGCGAGCAGGGGCGTCGGATCAGTTAAGGGCCCAAGCCGCGAGGGAAGTTTGGCCCGTAGGACACATGGTGAACAGAGTGCTAATTGGCCCGTTTGGCCTTTTTTTTCCCCCCTAAGACGATGGCCGAAACATGCCAAACCTTACACTATCTGACTGTTGAGACCAAATTTGACTGTTGGTTTGTTGAAGGAAGGACTTGCCAAGCGAAGTTTGACAAATTTCGTTCCACTGCTCATCCTCCGTCACGGTTGGGCATCGAAAAGTTCAAATGACATTTCAGAGTCGCATTTCCAACTATTTAACCTTTGGTGCTCTTAAAACTTCGATGAATTCACAACGAATTGTTTCCAGCTCCAGCGTAAGGATCGAATAGTACTCCCTGTGTAGCAGTGACGTAAGTGGATATCTGCGATGACTAAATTTTGTTCAAATTTTATAAGTATTTGTCTGTTATCCGTAAAATTTGAAATACATCCTATTGTGTAGCAACCACATGATAAGCATGTTCGACTGCGCTATTACAACCAATTTACATGAGCACAGTAATATACGACCACTTTTATCACAAGAATATCCAACAAACAAATTAGTATCAACCAAGGGAACACACGCACTCTGTTCAGAACTGCTTATTATCGGAATTTTCCATATATCCCCAATTGAAAACCACTAGACACCCATACTCCGTATCACGGAGCCAGCTTTGCAAGTCCTTGCCTGACGGACGCACCCGCGCATTCTCTTCTTCGCACACGCCGGGTGGCCCCAAAAAACAAGGAGAACCGAGGTCACAAAGAGCCCCTCGGCGAGGAAAAAAACACTGAGAGCGGCGAGCACGTCGCCAGGCCAGCACCGCGAAACACCGAGACCGTGACACACACAGAAACAAACCGACGCCCGCCGTCACGAGGACGAGCCAGCGGCAGCGCTAGGCACATGTACGACGCGACTGGTTTGAGACTTGGAGCGGGTTCAGTCGCGGTGGAAGACAAGCAGCGCGACGCAGCGGCAGATGATGCGGAGCCGCGCCCTGTGCTCCCGCACCACCCGGACGAGGCCCCTGCTGGCCCCCGCGCGCTTCCCGTGGCTGCTCCTCACCACCGCGAGCTCCATCCTCCTCCACAGGCACGGGGCCAAGGGAGCGGCGGCGGCCTTCGATCGCCTTCGTTTGCAGGGAACGACGGCCTTCGATCCGGAGCTGCCGGGGCACCTCTCGAAGCAACTCACTAGCAAGGAGCTGGTACTAGATCGTCCTCGCGGTCGCCGGACGACCAAAACATGCGCGACGCGTATGCCGGTACGAAAGCTCGTACGCGAAGCGCTTGGTCCGGCCGGTGGCGTTCGCCCCTGCCGCGCTTATGTACTGCTGATGGGATGACCGGCCGGCGCACGGGCACGGGCGTGGACTTTCGACGTACGGTTCGGTTCAATGTAGGTCGCGCTAGCTCGCTGAATGCAGCCATCGTAAGTCGGTACGTGGAGCTCCGGCACCTAGCTAGCCGAGCTTGTACGCACGACGACTTGACCGCGCAGTCCCTTGCACACGCCGCAACCTTTCTCCTGATCAGTCAACTGCTATAGAAGCCTGCTTTACATTGCAGCATTCGTCTGCGCGTCGCCCGAAAAAAAATTGTTCATTTAACCACAACCGCCCCGTTCTCCGGGAGATTACGACGACGGGGGATTTTTGTCCAAAGTCCGGGCTCCAATGGCCGCGCGCCGGCCGGTGGCCGGTGCTCCTGCTGGTGCGATACTGTGATCGCGCCTGCCCGCTTGATGTCGGTCACAGACTCACCGCCGCCTAGCCGGTGCATCGCATTGCGTGCCTTTGATCCAGGAGAAAGAAGCCAAGAATATTTCTCGGTGCAGTGCACAGAGCGATACAATGATACAGCAATTTGGTCATTTGACTGACGCTATTATCCGGCAAGTCACTGCAGTTCGCTCAGATAGAACTTGGTACAGGTTTACTTACGACTGCTGTGAAGCTGCGGGTGATCGATGCTAACTCGGACTTGCATTTGCAGCACTCTCTTCGTTCGTTAATTAATGTCACCGTTAATTTTTAAATTCAACTTTGATCATTCGTTTTATTTAAAAAATTTGTTTAAATATGTAAAATTTTAAGTTGCAATTTAAATCACTCTAACGATAAATCAATCTATATCAAAATATATATAAAAAAATTTAAATAAAACAAATTATCAAAATTAAATTTAAAAATCGCATCCGGACCGGAACCTCGGTGTGCGCTCCGCTGGCATCCAAAGATCGGCTTAATCTAACATCGGAGATCACTCGTCCACGCCACGAACTCGCTCCCTGTACTGGCGCGCAAGCCAGTTGACTGAAAACCTTGGCCCACACAAAAGTTAACGTTGGCAGAACAAATGCACATGCAGATGCAGCTTCCGCTTTTAAATTCTGGTCAAACAGTAGCAAGCTGGTGACATAGAGCCAGAAAGTATAACTGGCCTAAAATATTCATAGTCAAAGAATCTGAAACTGAAGATTACACATTTAATGATAAGCTCGACGTTTAGTCAACCCTTTCGTCATCTTGTGAAGGATGATCTAGCTAGCTAGCTAGCCCGTCATTGACGAAGATCTGCAGTTCTTGAGTTCAACTCTTCTTCCTGGACGGTAGGAGTGTCACGAGAACATTGTTTTAATCTTTTCTCGGTGTCTAAGAGTGTAGATTCGAGAGTTTCGGGTCGATAATAAATCTGTGGTTCGGAGGTGGTCAATACCTTCGGATCCGATCGCCGGAGTCGAGGAAGACGATCCGGTCATCTGCCCTTTGTCGGTGCTGTCCTCTGCGCTAGGGCAGCGTCGGTCGGTGAAGAGGGCAGTGGCGTAGAAGTCACGGCGACGTCGTCGATCTCCCGGTGACGGCGGTCGTCGTGGCGGTGACGGCGGTGGTGCTTCCCGTCGGCACAGCGCCCCCTCACAGATCAGGTTTAGGGTTTGTCGGTGGGGTGCGGCGATACGAACGAACTTAGGTTATGAGTCCCGGCCGGCCCCCACTTCTATTTATTGTGATCTTAGCGACAGAGGCCCACTAGCCATAATGGGCTGGGCGCCCAAAATCAGAGCGCGATTAGGTCAAGGGCCCATTAAAACCGTTAGATCAAAATAGGTGGAGATCAATTTCTAACAAACATGACTCCGTCCAGAAATCTTAGATGGTAGCATGATGCATGTTTCAAGGTACTTTCTCCGTTCTTTAATTAATGTCGCATTTTGATTTTTAAATTTAATTTTGACAATTCGTTTATTAAAAAAAATGATAAATTTCATATAATTTGATTTATTATTAGAGTTATTTGAATCATAATTTAAAATTTTATATATTCGAACAAATCTTTTGAATAAGACAGTCAAAGTTGAATTTAAAAAGTCAACGACATCCTTAAAAAACGGAGGGAGTATTGGTGGACATGAAATTCGACATAGCCACTTTCCTTTCCCTTCAGAAAAAGTGCAAAATGCTCGGAGGCGCTGCAGATAGACGACTCCGAACAGACTGCAACCAATTGAATTGAAGTTGAATTTGTGGACATTGTTTAATCTCATATCGTTGAAGTTGAACTTGTGGACATTGTTTAACCTCATATCGTCCTAACTTACCCGGATCTTTCAAGTTGGGGACACGAACAAATATATGTAAGCCGGGGACCAGACATATAATCAAGTTGATTCCGAAGAACTTGGAATGTTTAATTAGCCACTGCATGTGAGCTGGGGCCTACTAAAACAAAGATAGAGATATGTACGTACCAGTATCTCCAGTGAATCAGAATGATTCACGAGGCATGCATTATGATCAATCAAGTTCAACACCGTCATTTATCCTCCAGATATTTTAACGTCCTCCACCCGATCGCGCTCGTTTCCCGGGAGATCACGTCCGATCAGCCGTCTCTGTGCGGAAACACGGGGCGCCGGCGGTGTTCCGCTAAGCCCTGATGCATGGCCGCGTCGGCGTCCGGTGTGGCTGGCGGCCGGTGGTTGTCGGCTCGTCGATCGCCGGGGCCGGCCATCAAACCTTCCTTCGCGGGTCTGCGAATACTTCCTGTCTGCTCTGCTCGCGTCCCTTGATCCAGGAGCAAGGGTATTTCTTTCTGTTGGGTGCAATCTAGGCAATGCGAGTAAGGTCGCCAAATGAAAGTGTGCCTGAGTGACTAGGGATCCATCGACGTCCAATGTAGTACTAGCTTGCCAGCCCAGGACGATCTATTCGTCCATTATTGACAACCATTTCTACCAAAAGTTATCCGGTAGGTTTTGGGACTTGGGAATCTGCACGATGCGTTGCATCGAGACGACGGACGAGGCTCGGAGGTTAAGCAAACTCGCTCGCTCGCTCGAACATCGGAGGTTACTCGTCTACGCGACGCATTCGCTACATTGGCGCGCGCGCAGGCGCAGGTTTGACTGAAAAACCTTGGAGGACACAAACGCTAACGTTGGCAGAACAAAGGCGCAGCTAGCCATCTGTGGCGGTCAGACGGTAGCTAGCGGTTGATGCAACCGGGGACCATGAACTGTCTAGTATCCAGTCAAAGCCTTTAAAACTTGGAGATGACTCAAGTGCAGAGTTGAAATCCAACTATTGCTTTCTCTGAGGGAAGGGAGAGGATTTGACCCTCAAATTGAACACGACAAGTTTTGGCGGTTCAAGTCTCTCTTTCATTTCTTGATGTTATAAGAATGCAGCATAACTCACAGATCTATAAGTGGCCAGGGGCCACGAAATTGTGTTTCCTATTAGCCTTTCTTTCTCCCTTAAGGAATGTGAAGTGCATGGAACTTCTACTAGCTGACAATAAACACAATGAAACCAACCGACAACAATATGATCTGTACAGAACGATATGTGAGAATGTGCACGAGGCCAGTGATGGCTGCTAAGAGCTGCCCTCGGGAACACTGGACACCCGAATCTTATGATCCGAACTTTTCAGGATCTTTCAAATGAAGATAGAAACAGAGATATGTACTCCCAGGGCTAGACACAAACCAAGCTGATGTATATGGAGTAGCTAAAGAAAATCCCCGATGGAGATATATGTATCTCCTGGGAATCAGAACGTACGATTCATAAGGCATTATGGTCCACAAATCTAAGACGCAGTATCCCCCAGATCTGGCGTCAAAGTTCACGCTGTCAAACTGCAGCATGTGCTTGGGAGTGGCAGCTGCCCAATCTAGGGGGGCATACTATTACTATACCACATCAAAATGGACCGCACAGATACAAATTTCCAACCAGGAAATAGAAGAACCTCTCTTAAAAATAATGAAGATGAGATTTGGGGCCCCTACGTTTGCCCCCCCCCCCCCCCCCCCGGCATATAAGCACACCCGCACGCGATGGGAATGGGCAAGCTAAGCCGAAACGCAGTTGGCCAATAGCAAAGGAATAGATACCCAAAGCAATGCGCCGGTTTCGTAAGAGAAACACCACTAATTTCTCAGCCAAGATGAACAAGACGAAGAGCCAAGAAGGGAAGAGCGGTCGAGGCCTTGGCAGAATGTTGAGGGAGCAGAAGGCGAGGCTCTACATCATCCGACGCTGCATCGCGATGCTTCTTTGCCACCACGACTGATCATTGCTCAGCGCAATTTTTTTTCCTCATCTGAGATTCCATTTTATGTTCTGGTTCTTTGTCTAGTGTAGGATTATCGATTTATTGATGTATATACTCAATCAGGGTCACTAGCTCGCTAGCTAGCTCATTTTCTGTCGTTTCAACTTGTAAAGCCTGTACTTTAGCAGCCTTGCTGTTAGGTTCTGAAATTCCTGCTGAATTTTTGGTAGTCAGGAATGCAATACCCGGTTCATTTCTTCAGAGAATAATTGTAATAACTGGGAAAGTGTTCGTTTGGGATTTTGCGCAGATGCTGTATGATCGTTAGTGATTAGCGACAGGTAATAGGTTACACTGGAAATATGTTAAAGCCATAGTGATGACATAATGCACAGTTTTGCTACCCTATTATTGAAAGTGTAAACAAAAATAAATCTTCTACCTCTTGACTTGCACATGTTAATTGTTTTGTTGTTTGCATTTGACGGTAATTTCTTACAGCAATTCTTTAGTTAGAACACGAAAAATATTTTGTGGCTTCGTCACAATACTATAACAGACATTCTCATTTGACCTGCCAAAAGCTAGTAGTATTTCTTATTAGAGTCGCGAAAAGCAAGAATGTTGAGATAAAGTTGCTTTTTATGCCATATTAAATTAACAAGTTTATTTAGGAGATGTTTTTTTTCCTAGTGTCACATACTTGTGCCGTTAGACAAAAAAAAAATGCACTCAAAGTGTAAAGTAATAAAAAAATACTGAGTGCCGCATCAAGATGTTCGTAAAGGGCCTTTGCATATCGTACCCAATAGGGAGTGGGGCTTGGGCGGTTAGTTCGTTAGAATGGAAGCTAGCCATCTGGGTGGAGTCCTGCTAAGTACATCCTTGGTAGAGTGCATTTTTTTAAGAACTACCCTACTGTAACTCTACCACCGTTACTGGCTATATTTTCATGCAAATTGAATGGCTATAAAGCCAAAATATTTCTCTGTATTTGAGAGTAAAAGGTTCTGTTCATTGAACTCATGGCGTTCAGTAAAATAAGGAAGTTGCAGAGTAAAGATGCATCAATTTTGCGAACTTCCTGTGCCAATCATTGCATTGACGGCCTCCTGGTCGTGGCTGCAGCCTGACCCCAACTCCCTTCATCCACCACAACCACCTTCTTCTTGTACACGTGACCACAGTCCACTGGATGCTAATCAATAGGTTAGGGAGAAGCGTGGGAGGGTGGAACGGCCAGAGGATGGAGATGGCCATAGCGAAATGAACGATGGTGGAGAGGTGGAGGAAAATGGATGACTCCGCCAGCAGCTTCCTGGACCTAAGCAGGCATGCTTTCTCGCTCTCCCCATGGCCCATAACCATAAGCCAGTGAGCCCACATGTCCATGAGATAATCAAAATCCGATGCGTGGCGCACCTTAGAGCGATAGGCTTCACGCTTCCAAACCAGAAAGCGCATAGACACTGCCACGCGGGCTCGACAAGCACCAGCAATGTTCCTGTCGGATCACGTACCCGGGTACCCAACAGATCGCACTTCAACGGGTGAAAGACGGGAATCGGGCGGCACGGGTTTCGACCCTTCAGCGACGACCTGCGACGGCCATGTCTTGACCGCGTAGGGGCGCGAAGACCCCGGCCTCCGAAGATCGACCTCAGGAGCGACCCTCAGGAGATAGGTACTGCGTTATGGTACATTTACTCTGGTGACCAGCTGCCATCCGTCCCGACGAGACATGACGAGATTCACCACGGCGACACTCCAGCAGAAAGCTGCGACGGCTGCCAGACACGACGGGACAGCACTGTAGCCGGCGCAGTGGCGCCGGACGAGCATCATGGTAGCCGCCGCTGCACACAACGCGACGGGTCATGATCACGTCTGGACGGAACGAAATGATGGCGACAACGACGGAAGAGCCCACCTGTCGGCGAGACGGCAGGATCGCGTAGGGCCCATTACCTGTAACCCAGGGCCCCCTCCTATATATAGGGAGGCCCGGGGAACGATAGAAAAAACGATCGAACACCACCACGAACAACAGCCACAAACACACGAAAGACAAACTTGGGTTCCATCAGAACCCGAGTATCCTTACACCTTTCCGAGCAAGCACCCCCATTCACCCACGTTCTGGGTCCTCTCGCGAAAAGGGGAGTCCGTCTTGTAACATTATCCTTGAGATAATCCGTTCTCTGGACGTAGGGTATTACACCGTTCGGTGGCCCGAACCAGGTAAAAATCCCCTTAAATCTATCTCAGATTAGGCTATATCGAATCCGAAGGCATACCATCCCCCACGATTGTATATTTACTGTGTCGATGGTCAGAACGCCGACAGTTCCATGTGCCAATCTCCATCCACGCTATTGTGTGGCTAGAGCTTGCTCTATTTGGTTGAGTGGAGACATGTCTCAGTTTTAGAATTCTTTTTAAACTGTTAATCTTAAAAAAATCCAAGGAAGTTCTCTGGTCAATTCTCTAAGTTCTAAAAGAACTAGTTGATTTTCTCATGCGTTGCTGGGAGCTTTTATGGATGGTTAGATGATTATATGAAAATGCAATTCAGTTGCTAACAATAAATCTGAATGCTGAAAGTGTGATGTTCGAAATAGAAATACGAGAAATTTAGTTAGCACGATAACTAACATACACTTAATTTGCATGTATAACAGTGCCTACAAAGAATGAAAAAAATTACTAATCATTACTGGAAAAAGGTAGCACATGTTATCAACTTTTAATAATAATAAAAACATAATGTCACACACTGGTGCACAAAATCCATGCCGTTTGATGATGCTACTAATAGTAGCAGTAATAATACCACATAACTAAACACTTGTTATGCTTCTATGTAGATTGCGCGACAGTAGAAACGCATCAACGCACAAACATGATGCAAATCTAACTTACTGCAGAGATCAAGATTAGGCTGGATCGGAGCAAGAGAAAACCAACCTCACCGCTGGACTGAAGCAGCGTGTGTATGAACACATAAGTCAGGCAGCCACACCGCCATTGTGCCAGCCCCAGATTTCGCGTGAGTGTTGGCGTCGAAGCACACCCATCTGCGCGTGTAGCTCCCGCAGTCGCCTCATCACCACGGGCACCAAGTGGCCAGGTGGGATAGCGAGCTTGCCACGCTGATGGAAATATTGAAAAAATAAAACAACTATAAATAATTGCTTCAATAAGCAATTACAAAACATAACCAAATCAATCTGTTGCCTTCTATGCAGTTGATGAAAAGGAAAGGATTTAGAATATTAGATGTCATTATGGATTTTTTTTATGATTCCAAGTTTCAATGTGTATATATGCAACCGATTTCAAGGTTTGAGACCATACTAAATCTCCAGCTGTCATCTAATTTTTTACATTTTCACCTAATTTTCAAACATGACATTTGCTTAGCTTTAATGTAGAAAATCTGGGTAAAAATAAAGAGCGGGATCAAAGAAATTATTAAACAATACAAAATCCCATCCTTCCAGCTGTGTGCTTATAGTAAGTCATAAAAATATCACAGATACATCTTGAACTAAAAAAAGTGAATATTGACAGTTGCTAACCAATTATCATGAGAAGAAATTCATTGAAACAACTAAAAAATAATATTAGAAAAAAGTGCAGCTTCTCAACTACTGACAACATACTTATTTCGTCAAAGCTACGAACAATTTTGTATAGAGACACATTGAACATTAGCATTGGACTGTCCCAAGTATAAAGAGAACTATAGAAACATAATCTGATGTAAAATGGGTAAAATGAAAAAAAAACAAAGACCAATATGTCACATAATACACCACCTTGATTAAAATCAAGATTCCATGCATGCAAGTGTAGGATTTCCACCATCTATGTCCACTCATCCTCACAGCTATACAACTCCTGCTTCAATTCCACCACAGGAAATACGGCTCCAGACCAGTCGCACGTCGTGCGGGTCCACCTTGCAGAATACTTGCTTATGTTTTCGTTCTCGCTTTACGTAAAAAAGTTAATCTGAGTTATTACTGCATTTCAGACCGAATATTTAAATTGGTATTCCCCTACTCAAATTTCCAAGGTGGTACTAACCTTGCGCAGTTACAGTAGCTCACAGCTACAGTGCTCATTTTGGGCCTTTATGTCTGAGCTGTGATTTCATATTCTCTCCTCTTAAGACTCAACATCCTGGGCCAATTTACTTTGAAGAGACATATGTACAGAATCGCCTCTCTTGATCACGTCTGTACGTCCAGTGTCGACGTACGTGTCATGCTATAATCACGTTGGGCTTACGCGTCATGCACACCGTACCCGCGCCTCTGGCATATACACGCCCGTGAAACCGTGAGAGTCGGCTTTGAGACTATTTTGTAATATCTCAGACCCAAAATACGGCTCAAAACCCGCTCGCACGCCGTGCGAGTCTTACCTCGCAGAATAACTGCTTACGCTTTCGTGCTCGCTTCATATAAAAAGGTTAACCCAAGTTATTACTTATTTCAAATCAGGTATTTAAATTTGTATTCCCCTCCTCAAATTTTCGAGTACCAAAATTTCCAAGGCGGTACTGACCTCACGCAGCTACAGCACCGATATGGTATAGTAGCTCGCGGTTACCGTGTCCATTTTGGGCCTTACGTCTGATGGGCTGAGATTTCACAATGTCTGAACCATCGATCCCCTTTGAAGAGATAATCACGAAACAACATCACCAATTCGTGATGCAAGAATTCTCTAAAAAAATTTCCTGATGCAAGAACAATGCTGAAATTAGAATCATTCCCCAATCAAACTCCGATTGACCTAGACTCGGCTAGCTCACCAGCATGGCATTCCTCAGCGCCACCATCAATTGGTCCTCCTCATCCTCATCTTCAGGCATGACTCCATGGAGGTGATGGACCTGCCCACCTCCATGCAGAAACGTGCGCGCCTCCTGCGCACGGAGAAGCAATACGTTCCGGAAGAATTGGAGCTCCGGTAGGTGCTAAACTTGCGTTGGCACACATACTGCTCCATTTTAAAGGCATTGCAAATGGATGTTAGGAGGGGAGCGGCAGTGAAGGCGAAGCGATAGAGAAGGGGAGACAACGTATGAGAAGTTGATGCGGTGCAACAGTACGTGAGGAGGGAGTAGTGCGTGGGTAGGGGAGGTGGTGCGTAGGGGATGAAAGAGTATAAAATGGATCGACGATCATGATGAAGTTACAATCTATCGAACGGTCAAAATAAAAATGATGACATAGTTTTATAAGTGATTAGATTATGATGTTAGTAGGTAGTGATTATATAAATATTATAAATTTCAAAACTTACACACATTTTCACTCAACCGAACAGAGCGAGCCCTGACCCCAAGATACCGCACGCGAGAATCAATGGTGGAGAGGCCGACTAGTCGGTGAGCAAGCTTTGGCCGCATTATAAATTTCAAAATTAACACCCGTCTCTACTCAACCGAATAGAGCGAGTTCTGACCGTATGATACCACATGCGGAAATCGACGCTAGAGAGGCTAACTATTCAATGAGCGAGTCCTGACCGCATGATATCACATGCGGGAATCGACGGTGGAGAGGCCAAACTGCTGGCGTGCCAATTTCGGACGATCCTGATCCAACTCTATAACGTTGTGCAGACCAGCGGACATCATTCTCTCCTACCTCGGTGCTCCTCGTCCGCGCGGCCGCCTCGCCCAGCCCCTCCGTCGCTCGCGTCGCCGCCGGTCCCGGCCGGTTAGGTCTAGACCCTGCTCCAATCCAATCCTCCGTCATCTCCCGGCTGCGAACTCGTACTTCAGCTATCCCTTCGCGTCCGCGGGGGCGCTGCTCCCCGGAGCTAGGGTTTAGACCCCCCAGGCATATGGAATTCGGGGCGGACGGCGCCCGGCGTCCGCAGCGGCGAGGCGAGGCCGCGGAAACGTTGCCTCCTCCGCTGCCATCCGACCGCGGCGAGGTCGTCTCACCCCGCTTCGATTCGTCTCGTGCCCTAAGGTGAGCCAGCCAAGACGCCAAGGCGTACCTTCCTGTACTCTCGAGCTTTTATGAGTAATGAGCCCGCTCCTGATTGCTATGTGCGATCATGTTATTTATTAATGGTTCGATTTATATGAAACTGGTATTTTGGCGGGGTTTAGTACCTTGAGTTAGAATTCCGTGGTCGTAATTTCTCCATGTGCTTGTTCTTGTAGATCTGGCTTGCTCAGTTCCGCATGCTTATGAATCATTTTATGAGCGTGAGCTTGGCCAAGTAGTATCTTTTATGTGGAGCGTTGATGGACTATTGAGTGTGTGCTTTGGAAACTCAGGCTGCCTCAATTGAAGCCTGCAATCAGAATTGCACGGATCATTGAGTCATTCACATAAACGGTCATTGTAGGAGGATAGTTCACTTAGTTTAGCATGGCTGATAGGTGCCATACGGTTTTATAGAGACAGTGAAGTAGTACTAAGGAGCATGGAGCATTAACTTGAAAAATTATTTTGATATATTTCTGCCACTAGTTCTATTGTAGCATGAGACCCTAAAAATGATCAGAAAACAATTCATGCTTGTAGATATCCAGTCATTCTTTACACCTTTTTTGGTCACAACTGAGGCAGATTCAGGAACCAAACATTTAGATTTCTGCATTTATTTGTCTTCTGTTACCTCCTGCTTTGTGGAACTATTTTGGTGTTGCTCATGTTCTGTTTCTTGCTGACAGATTGCTGAGAGAGCTTGGCACAAATGTCACAGAAGATTTGCTCGTGCTGATACCAAATTTGCTGTCGTTTTTGAAGCACGATGATCCTGCGGTTATTAAGCAATCTATAGCTAGTGGGACAAATTTATTTGCAGCTGTATTTGAAGAGATGGCACTTCAGGTTGTTCTTTGTAAAACAGATATTTTTTAATGAATAAATCTACTGTTGTAACTACCATTGTCATGTTTGTCGTTGAACGAAGTTATCTACATATCCTAATTGCTTTGGGAGTGTTCAACATACATTCAAGTGAAAATGCCACCAAATATACCTAGTCTAAAAATCATTTTCATCAAAAATGGGTTTCCAAGCTCCAAATGCAAAGCATTTTGACTACAATGCATTGACATGCTGATGACAATGCTTAGATTCAGCACTTCTTTTGTTTTTATCTGTTTCCACTTAGACATTCCATGCAGAATATAAAGACGCTGGGTATCATAAAGTGCGTCTGTTGAAAGCACTTTTGTCTGTTTTTGACTGCCAACTTGTTGAGTGCCTGCATCTCTCTCTGGTCATTACAGAAATGAAAACTTTCTGTGGTCCTTTAAAAGGTCAACCGTTTCAGTTATTGCAAGGCCTTATGCATTCTGTGAACAAACCTCCAAATCCTTGCGTTGCTTCCACCTTTGATTCTGGCACTTCCTTTTTGTCTACAGTTCTAACATTTCCTCAGTTGTTATAAGTGGAGCCAGAGCAGAACCAATCCTACATCCAGAATAATAGGAATAAAGAGTTGGATAGCAGTTTGGTTCATTGTTAACTACTTTAAAAGAAACCAGTTTGAAAAAGATTTCTTCCAGTAATTGAACATCATAGGCAATTATTATAGTAGCATGCATTAGTGTGATAATAAATGTTTACTATTAATATTGCCATGACAAAGAATACAGCCAAAACTTAACAAAGCTAAATATTTTGAAGGAAAATATCATACACATTACATGTTTTCTGATTCTTCCAACTATCTCTATGTCTGACACTCCCAGAGGCATGGATCATGTATAGATTTTCAGAAACTGGTAGTAGTAAGTACAGTACTTTTTTTTTTGGGTGTCAGATGTGAGTCATGTGACTGTGCAAGATGCAAGAAGCATCTAGCAAAAATGTTCACCATTGGACTGTGAAAACATAGAACCTACAATTTAAAATTTGAACCCTTTGTTGTGTATAAAATTTATGTTACAACTGTAGTGGAACCTTTTTTTTTTCCTTGCCCTGTGACAGTTAGAATTCTCCATTCAAAATGAAAAAAAGGAAAATTTGTCTAACTAGTTGAGGCATATGCTGCATATTGGTTAGATTGGTTATTTTTTGTTTGTACTAAATTTCAAGGATAATTTTATGATTAATTGTAAAAGCAAAGGCATCAATACCACATAAAATAAGGGTTTGGTTCAGAAGAAACTTATCCCTTCCCCCTTGTTTTTGTGTTTGTTTGTTTTGTCTTTTATTAATATGAGCTGTTTACTGGAATCTGAATTATATGAATTTAGATAGTTGTTTTCCTTGTATTTGAATAATTGCTGGCCTTGTTACTCACTGTTTTACTCTGTTGCAAAATCTAGATTGACAAGTTTGGAAAGCTTGATGCTTGGCTTGAAGATACATGGGCCTGGATGAACCAGTTCAAAGATGCAGTCCGTGTTATGATGCATGAGGTTCGTTTCATTGTAGCTTATCCTGTATATGTCTTCAATATGGTGAAACTGCTCTATTATATTGTTTTTAATTGACACATTGTGTAATTACATGATATTGAATGTGTAATACTGTGAGTTCATTTTGACATCCCCCTTCAATCTGGTGATTTGGGTTGATATGGGTGGACAGTTTAGTCTCCACATAATACTGTTGCATTGCCACTTTACCACTATGCTTCCTGACAGTGATTCATCTGGTAGATAAGATACTATGATTAGTGCTGTGATGTCTTCTTTTACTGACAAGTTTCTGGCTGACACAATTCTTTGTGTGAGCAAACAGCCTTGTCCTATTGCAGCTAAACTACATGCTGTGAAGTTCTTTGAAACATGGATCTTATGTTTCACACCTCCCCACTGTGACCAAATAAATACAGAAGGTAACTTACCACTACAATTAAATAGGCCATACCTGGAATATGTTTTAAAGTTAACAAATTGTGTTTTCATCCGCAAACAGGGAAAAAATGGAAACTTGATACTTCACGATTATCCCAATTTCATCCTGCCCTTGATCCTGTTAATCTGGAGGCCGAAGCAAACAGAGCTCTTATTCTCCTTCTGGATATTCTGAAATCAGCTCATGCTCATCGAGGGTCGTTCCTAGTTGGCACCATTAATTCGTAAGAGTTTGTACTTGTTATATTGCATATAATGAGTATAATTGGTTCATCACTCCCATTTCCTGCTGCTCTGTAAAATGTCACCCACCATATGTAAGGATGCACATGGTTATGAACACACAGCATCTCTTTTCTCATTTCTTTCCTAGAGCCAGATGTGTACCCTGAATTCTTAATAGGTGAACATCCTAGAATAGTTCAAACACAATACTGCTATACATCTGGCTCATATGTACAACCATGTTGTATGATCAGAGATCCAATGGCTTAAATTTGGTGACGGTTCACTTGGTTTTTAAACCATTATATTTGTGGTCATACATCTAGCTGTACAAATGAGTTGTACGTAAAGCATTTTCTATTACAAATATTTTAACTGTTTAATTGGTGTTCTACTCTTTTCACCATAATCTCAATGCTTTGGGATCCCCCTGATCATTCAGTTGTGTTCTTGCAGAGTTTATCAGCAGATGAAGCTTTGTGCTATACACACATTAGTGCTGTTTATCACTTTATCTTATTTACAAACTAACCGTCTAAGATGTCTGTGTTATATGAAGATATAATGTATTTTCATTTTTCAGTCTTGCAGCCATTGTGAAGAATCGGCCAATTTTTTATGATCATGTGCTGCCAGCATTGCTTGATTTTGATCCTGACTTGGAGACTGCAAAGGGAGCTCATTCTGCAAGCCTGCGATATTCCCTAAGAACTGCATTTTTGGGGTTCTTACGGTGTCCTCATCAGGCAATGATTGATGTGAGCTCATCTCTATACGTCCACTTATAGATTAGTTCAATTATCATTAGACAAACTATTTGATTTAATGGATATTCTTCATACCTGAAGCCCCTCCATACTATTAAAGGACTCATGAAGTTATTGTTGCCTTTTAGCTTGTGGCCAAATGATTCTTGGCTAAGTATCTGTATTATCACATTGTTTGTGCTCAATTAACTAATGGTTCTGTAAGGTTTAATTGTGACAAAATGATATTTTGTCACTGTAATATGGCCCTTGAAGATGGAGGCATGGTTGTCTTCGTGGCTATCTATTCTATGCCTGAAGATCACGTGTCAAGTAATGACCATGCATGATTGCAAGGTCATGATTCAGCTTGATTATTGATGTGTATTATTGTATTGTAAGTCTTTGGGATCTTGCCAATGGCTGTAGAAGTTATTATGATGCGGTCCTTGCAACCAATGATGATGCTCTTCTTTATTAAAAATAATGACTTGGTTATCACTCACTGGAATTTAGTGTGCGCACATAGGTTGCTTCTAAGTTCCTCATCTTTGTGGTACCTATTGATTATTAAATAAACAGTAATCTTACCTTTAATTCTCCCTTATTCATCTCATATTATATTTGTTATGGATTTGAATGTGTTCCTTTACTTTGATTATTTATATATGTTACTTGTCAAAATTATAAAATTAGCATACTATCTCTGTACAGTCAAAAGACATATTGTTAAGACGCCTTCGAGCATTGAGCCCTGGTGAAGGAATAGAACTATCTATTAGGCAGGCAGAGAAGATGTCTAGAAATATAGAGCGCACTTCTCGTTCTAACAAGGTATGTGTATGTATGCATATACAGTTTTCATGAATGGATTTTCCATGTAATTGTAAAATAGATTCTTCAATGGAAACATATATTATCTGTTTCTTTTAAAAAAATTAAGCCGTTTACTTCTGTCACAGGATGAGCCTCCAACATGGGAAATGCCTTATGGAGATCTAAATCGGAAGAAGGCTGCCTCTAGATCAAATGATGGTCTCACTGTGTTTGATGGCACAGCCAAGAGAAGAAGATTTGATATGTCTACTGCTTCAAATCTGCCTGTTCAGGGATCATCTGATTATTCTGACATGCAGGTTGACATGGATGCGAATCAGACCTCTGATCCAGCTATCTTGAACAACGATGTGTCTCCTGTTGCAAAGATGATTGAAATGATTGGTGCTTTACTTGCTGAAGGAGAAAGAGGAGCTGAATCCCTTGGTATTCTTGTCTCAACAGTGGAAGCAGATGTCATGGCTGACATCGTAATAGAAACAATGAAACATTTAGCAGAAGCACCGTGCCCCACTGTAACACATAAGGATGTCCAGCAACCATATTTTATGTCTTCCTCTGGTCTAGCATCGGAGAACTTGCCAGCCAACCCAGATTTGTCGCTGTTTACTGCACAGGCAGCACCCACAGTTGATACAGTCAGCATGCCACCACCTGATGCCTTTGTTATGCCTAGTGGTCATGATGCTAAGCGTGACCCAAGAAGGGTATGATATATTCTTTGGCAATTTCCGAGCTGCGTTTTGTTAAATATACAGAAATCCCTATTCTGACGTTGCCAATATCTTGCAGGACCCTAGACGCCTTGATCCACGCCGGACAGTTTCACCTGCTACTACAAATTCCGTGCAGGTGAAGGTGGAAAGCAGTAGCATACATCAAACAGACAATTTTCTAAATACATCTTGCCCCATTTCTGGAAGGGTTGAAAACCATTCAGATCATTCAGGGGATCTGCCACACACTGAAGATGAACAGTACTCATCTTCTCATGCCAGTCAAAAATTTGTTGAAGATAAGTCTGAGCCACTCACTGGACCAGAGCCAGTGGAGGCACCAGTGGATCCTGTGTTTGATTCTGATATTGTTGCGGGGATTGTCCATCCACCGTCATCAGAAGTTACTTCAACTGATGAGGCTGATAATGCGGATACGGAGTTGGACCCCTTTTTGCCGCTTCCTGCAGTCTCAACACCAGAGGATACAAATAATGATTTGCCAGTTATTCCATCTCATGTGGAATTAAGTGATAAAGAGAAAATCTCATTGAGCAAGCTAGCTATTGGGAAGATAATTGATGATTACAAGAAAAATAGTCTTGATGCAAGATTTTCATTGCTTGCACATTTGGTTGCTCAGGTATCATTATCATTACTCATTTTGGTTTGTAACCTTTGTAGTCTTACACTAAGCCAAATGCTTACTACTTTTCTTTTGCTTAACTCACTAGTGTTCTTCAAAAAAGATTTCTTTTAACTGTAGCTTCATTAGTTTGATCTAACACTTCCTTTCATGTAATTTCTGCATTCACAGGGTGCTGTTGATGATAGTATCATGGATTTGATACAGAAGCACATCGTCTTTCACTATCATGATCAGAAGGTACTTAATTCAAAAGCACATCATCTTTCACTATCATAATCAGAAGGTGCTTTACTAACAGTGAAGTACTGTACCTGGAGCAGAAATTCAACGATCCTTATAAAAGGACACTGAAACTCACTTTTTTTGCAATGGAGTAAACAATCCATCATGACAAGCTGAGTGTTAGCACATCACTAAACCTCAAACCAGTTTCAATCTGATCTTGAGCTGAGCTGACAATCCCTTGAATAGAATTGCATTTGGACATGTTACTTTGAGCTTAGTATCAGTTTTCCCCGTCCACATTGTTTTTTTTTTTTGAGGGGATACAGCAAGGGAGGCCCCTGCTGGACACTTTATTATAAAAGAAAAGGCCAAACAAACTGTACAAAGGAGGAGACTATGCAACCAGGCTTCAGCCTGAGCTTTACATTTGGGCTGTCTTCGTGCCTCATGTGTTGAAGTGAGGTCGAGATAATTATGGCTTCCTGCTGGCACATCAAGCCTGTCCATGATATAAGCTGATTTGAAAACAATAAACATTCTCACTTCTGTTGCATGTGTTTTCCTAGGGGTATGAACTGGCAATGCATGTGTTGTATCAGCTGCAGAGTGTCAATCTTGCTGATTCGCCGGAAATCTCAGCTTCTACTTCTCAACATTACGAGACATTCTTTATATCACTTGTAAACATGCTCATCATATTCTCATATCTCGTTTCATTTATGTTCTGAGTAAATAACATCATATCATTTTCTTTTGCTCTTATATCTAGGCGAGGTCTTTGATTGACTCACTGCCTGCTTCAGACAAGTCTTTTAGCAAACTTCTATGCGATGCACCATATCTACCTGAATCTTCGTTTAAGTTACTGGAGAGTCTTTGCATGTCACAAGGCTACAGTGAACAAATAAAGGACGGTGATGGTGACCGTGTCACCCAAGGTCTGGGAACTGTATGGACCCTTATCTTGGGGCGGCCTCCACTTCGACAAGTTTGCTTGGATATTGTTCTCAAGGTCTGTATGTTTCCTTTTTTAGAAGAGGTGTATATTTCCTTCTCAACTGGTTGAATTCTACAAAAACCTTATTATATTTTAACAGTTTTTGTAAGTGTGCATTCTGAAGTTTATTTTATGTCAAGGACTCCCTGTCCCTTTTCATGAAGGATCTGAGCATCCCAGTACGAAAATAACCAGAGAAGTCAAAGTTTATCATACCCCTCATTCTATCTCTACCCACCCAGCCTTTACCTTCCTAATTAATTACAAAAATTTTGTCCTATCCCTAGGATCCCTTATGTTTTGAGACAAAGTTTGAAACATCCAGCCCCTTATGTTTTGAGACGGAGGGACATTAACATCCAGTCGCTAAGTTCTGTAGTTTGCTTTGCATGGCTCCCATTTTATGATACTATATTTCAATTTGTAAAAATAATCATCTTATTCAAAATGAAAATGATTTTTTTTATGTGGCTGTACATTATTCTGTACCTAACTTCTCCTTTATCATGATTGCAGTGTGCTGTGCATTCTCAAGATGAAGTCCGGGGAAAGGCAGTTAGATTGGTATGGGAGCAGCATTGGCTTACTCCCTCCGTTCTTTAATTGATGTCGCCATTGACTTCTAACATCAACTTTGACCATTCGTTTTATTCAAAAAATTAGTTCAAATGTGTAAAATTTAAGTTGGAATTCAAATGACTTTAATGATAAATTAAATTATAATAAAATATATGATATTTATCAAAAAAATTTGAATAAGACGAATGGTCAAAGTTGATGTTAGAAGGCAACGGTGACATCAATTTAAGAACGAAGGGAGTACCTTTTTATTGTTGAGACTTGGTATATAATACCAGTTGTGTAATAGGGAGTACCTTTTTATTGTTGAGACTTGGTATATAATACCAGTTGTGTAATGCTATTACATACATTCTTTTCAGGTTACGAAAAAGCTCTATGATTTAAAATATGCTACAGAAAAGATTGAGCAATTCGCCATAGAAAGTCTAGTGGGACTTGCTAATGAGCAAGGTGCAGACACAGATGTTAACTTGACATCCTCAAAAGAATCTGCGGCTGAGGTATTTGTTGATGATTTCAATAGCTGTCTTGGTTAGACGCTTCTCAGTATCAGATTTGCTAACTGTGAACCTGCATTAGTTCCAGAAAATGTTGCTTAGTGTTTCCTGTTGGGAATTAGTTTTGTATTATCTGTTACATTTGGTGCCATAGTTCAGTTGGAGTATTGAGCCTGTTTTCTAGTGATGGCTATATTGATCCTGGGAAAAGTGAAACATAAAAAGTTTAGGTCTTATACAGACTTACATGCACCATGCTCTCTGACAATTTACAAGAGAAATTGATCTGGTAGCTCCAGAATCTTGTTTACAGTTAGCTTGTACTTCAATTACTCTGATTGATGTCCTGAGGAGCTTATTGCTCGGTTATGGAGCCTCCATCTCTTGATTTTGCATTTAATATTTTTTGTTATCGTATTGGCAGTTGTGATAGTAACTGATTCTTTTTTACCTTTCTATAGTAAAATTTTAATGGGTTGGAATTTTTTGAACTTTAAGTACTAGGGGTTCTCCTTCAGTTTCAGTGCTACATGTCTAGCTCTTGTTCTAGTATCACTCTATTAGTACATGTTTTGATCTGTAACTTACCTCAGCTTGCTTGGGACTAAAAGGCTTTGTTATTGCTGCTGAATGCTGATTCTCTGACATACATTAAGTGTCTTCAGATTATTCACAGAATTTACATGGTTTTGATTGAATATTTCTTTTTCTTTGTCTGCTCACAGTTTAAAGTAGATAGTCAGGAAATTTCAGTCAGTGCCTCCCATATTCCAGATGCTGGGTTTCCCCAATCAAAGGCTTCACTGGTCTCACCTAAACAATCAACAATATCTGTATCCGAGGCCAAACGTCATACTTCTTTGTTCTTTGCTCTGTGCACTAAGGTATGCATATTGAAATAGCTTGGCCCTTTTTTTTTTCTTCTTATTGATTGTAAAAGGATTTCTTTCTCCCAGAAACCTAGCCTTCTACGACATTTGTTTGATATTTATGGAAGGTCTCCAAAAGTTGTCAAGCAGGTACGTTCCAAAAAAAAAAAATGGTTGTCAAGCAGGTGCCTCCCCTTAATTTGCTATGTGCTAAGTTTAATGTTTTCAGTTATTGATCAGTGAATTAGAGTTATTTCTGCTCATCACGGTGCAAATATGTGCAGTGTATCCATTGGCATATACCCAGCGTTGTAAGAAATCTAGGTTCCTCATGTCCTGAAATGCTGGACATTATTCATAATTCACCAGAAGGCACCGATCCTCTCGTTACTTTGGTATTTTGCATTTTTCCTCTGACTTAGTGTTGTACATTATTTCAAACAAAAAGTTGTGTGCTTATTGTTTAATTGTTTTTTTTTCATTCTAAAGATAGTGCAAACATTGACCGAAGAATCAAATCCTTCAGCCGACCTAGTTGCAGCTGTTAAACATCTATATGAGAACAAGCTGAAGGTCTGTATAATTTCTGACTGTTGTGTACTGCTTCAAATTTTTTAGTGTATGCTAAATCTTTTTTTTTATTCTGGCAGGATGCATCTATTCTTATTCCTTTGCTGTCCTCATTTCCAAAGGAAGAGGTATTATATGCTTCTGTATCTTTTATGTATATCCTGCCTGTTTGGTGCTCATTGTTAGGAAGGCAGTATATATATATAGAGTGTTACACGAGGGAAACCCTAAAGAGAGAAATCACAATGATGCCCTTGACTATATTAAGGCAGATTGTATTTATGGTAGCCCAAGGGGGCTATGTATAGAGGTACATGAGGGAAACCCTAGAATACCCTAAACGCTCTTTTCTAAAAAGAACCTGCCATCGTAGTTTTTGCAATGACATGTATACTGGACAATCTGATGATCTGTTAGACAACTGTTTTCCTGAAAGAAACAACTTATAAATTTCTAGATGTTACTTCTGTTAGACAGCTGCATTATTTTTGATGTTATTACACTCTGGTTCTAGGTTTTGTCCATATTTCCAAGGCTAGTTGATCTCCCAGTTATCATGTTCCAGAATGCACTGGCTCGGATATTGCAGGTGAGTTTATTGTGCATTCCAACTCTGCACTGATGAGCATTACATAGTCCCTAGCCCATTTTTAGTTCATATTGTGGGCCTGTTTGAGCTTAGATATGATGGGGGAAGTGTTGTATGAGCAGTCACATAATAGACCTGTATGAGCTTTCAGAATGGTGAGGGACTGGGACTGGGAGCAAGTGCTTATTTCTTCTAAATGTTGATTTAAATCTGTGGACAGGGAACTGCTCATACCGGTCCAGCGTTAACTCCTGCTGAAGTTCTGATTGCAATTCATGACATTAACCCTGAAAAGGATAATGTTGCCCTAAAGAAGGTAATAGCATTCAATACTGTTCTTGTAATATATGTATTCTGACATTTCTATACACAAATAAAATGCATGTGTGAAAATGTGCCTCATATATGTTTACTTGATTGCCTTGAAATTTCTTCAGCTGCTGATGGAAATAATTTTTCAGGTTACAGAGGCTTGCACAACTTGCTTTGAGCAACGCACAGTATTTACTCAACAAGTTTTGGAGAAGTCACTGAATCAATTGGTACTTACATGGACAATAATATACTATGCAATTTTGTACATTTTTTCCCTGTTTCTTAACCTAATTGTTTGGACTGTTCTGTAGGTTGACAAAACACCGATTCCTCTTCTTTTTATGAGAACACTTATTCAATCTCTTGATGCTTTCCCTGCTTTGGTACGCTGATTCTCATTTTTATTTTCACATAATGAATATGATCTTGTTTGTGGTTTTGTTTCTGGAAGAAACTCATTTGCTAGTTCGTATGGTCCATTTGGTATCACTCTATACTTTCCTTAATACAGTAATACCTAACCTGTAACTTTCTAGCCAGCCTATCAGTACTGTATGTACTTGCTTATCAGATGCTGTGAAGATTCATAAATTGTAAACTACTTTTCTGACTATATATGCTCTTTTCTCGCCAGCTAGCATTTTCTACGTTTTTCAAATAGTTCAATTGTGGGTATAGAAAAGTATATAGGTTGAATAATATTGCGTTGATACTCATACATTTGATCAATGTTTATTTGTTCAGGTTGATTTTGTCATGGGAATACTCTCCAGGCTCATTAATAAGCAGGTTTGCTAGTTTCTTATGCTTGATGCAGTCATGCTTTGTTTTATTGCACATTTCATTTCCTTGGAACGCTCCTTATTTGACCGTATGAGAATCCATGTTGTGTCATGATAAATTTTCCTTATCAAAGCTACAAAGTTCTTTCTTTATATTCTTGCTCAGCAAGATATACCTTTATTACAGTATGAATGTTCCCTGAGTGTTTTAACCCTTTTTGTGTAGTAGCTCTTTATATTCATATGAGTGTATTAATGTTTTGTTGTTTATAGTAGTATTCTGTACGAAACATAGATCCTTACAGCTCCATATTATGCAATTTTCAACTGATTAGTGATCCTTGAAGCGTGCTACTATTATTGGCACATAATATGAATTTATTGTGTCTCTAGGGACATAGTTTGTCTGCTTTACATTGCAATGAAATTTAGTGATGGTTATTCAGTAATCATATATTTAATTATACTTATCAACCTTTTTGCTTCTGCTCCCCTTGCCTCAGATATGGAGAATGCCAAAGCTGTGGGTTGGATTCTTAAAATTGGCATCTCAGACTCAGCCACGCTCTTTTGATGTTCTATTACAGGTGTTGCCTTTGATCCTGCTATGTTAGTGAATTTCTGCTATCAATTATTTCTGTTTTTACTGATATAGCATTATGTTGCTACCTGTAGTTACCAGCAACACAGCTCGAAGTTGCATTAAATAAGTATCCCAATCTTCGAATTCCTCTTTCTTCATTTGTTAATCAGCGGAACATGCAGAGCCTTTTGCCCAGGTACCTCTTCATCATTTCTATCAGCATGATATAAACCTGCTCAATTTTCATGCTCTCTTTTGATGACCTGATCAGAAAAGACTTCAGCCCAAAGAAGCATTCATTTTTATAAACTTGCGCAAATTAATGGAAAAAAACAAACAACTATTGGGTGTTGCTTATAATGAAATAGAGCAATGCTGACTTTAGAGGGAGTGCCTTGCCCTTGACGTTCTTTAATTATGTCCAGTTCATTTCGGTTTTTAAGTTTAATCTTCTCAGTTTTGTCAAAGGTCATCTTAGCATTCAGTCAGTGCATGTGTCAATATGTTACTTTTTGAAATTTTCGAAGTAGAAGTTGTTTGCATTCTTTGTTTTCTTGTTTATCATGGCGTACGTGATAATTTTTTCTATTTACAGGCAGATTTTGCAAGTTCTGGGCTTCTTTAACGAACCACAGCAAGCACCAAAATCATTTGTGCCGGCTACATTACAAACAGCGGATGCAACCTCCTCTCTTCCTGGTGCACTATGAACTGTGATTTTGGGCCAGTCAGGTGCAAGAAAACTCAGATGAACATACAGCGCCTTGTAGACAGTATTGATATCAACGTGAAACAGAGCAAGGATGAAGATTGTCGTCTCTGATGTCTGCAATGATTGAAGTGGCTGTAGTAACTCCACAAGGTGATGGCAGTGGATGTCGGGAGAAGCCAGAGAGATGATTGTTTGGGGGTGAGGTCATCTGTTTGCACGGGAGGGTATGCTCCTGTGAACTGAAATTGGTTCAAGTTGTATAGTAGATGTACTGTTCGGGGAGAGTGTAGTCCCGTAGTTCCGGGAATCCTGCAATTGCAGGCGGAGGCAAAGGGCAGAGCTTGTGCTATTTACATGATACTAGATGTCACCTGATCACCATCATGTCTTCCACCAAACAAGGAAGTCGGATTGCAGCAGCTGTTTCTTCATTAGAAGCTGGCATTTGACAGATTTTTTCTAACCATTGCTGTATAACAATAGGTGTAGGGTACATTGTTTCGTTGAGTTTGCTATTAGCATTAGCAAATTGTTTTCTTGTTTGTCCAATTAGTCTCTGGTGACAAAAATATATCATCGAGAAGCTGCTAGTCAAGCGAAAATATCGGCGCTGCTGATTTAGATTAGATGTATTTGCTTCGATTTTTCAATGAATCGCTCTGCTTCATGTTGCATTCATCTAATGGTTTCTACGGTGGCGTTGCTCTGTATACGCTTGTTTACTACATCCTGCGGAGATTCTTTTTCCTTGACCAAAAGACGGGAAAGGGTGTGCTAAACGGCTTGAGAAAGCGCCGGAACGAAGCATACCAGCCTTCATGTTTCACCTTTTTTTTGTTTTGAAACGGTTTCATATTTAGGACCTGTTTGGAGTGATAAATTTTTTGAGGAATTGTTTAGTAATTTCATATGAATCAGTTTAATTTAGACTAAAAAAATTAGTTTAATTTCATAGAGAAAAATTTTGAAGTTCCAAACAAATGTTCACTCGAGACAAGAAAGAAATTCAACGACCTCCACGCGGACTATCGGATCTCGAACCCGCGGCGCAAGGTTACCGGCCCAATTAACCAGCCCGCCCTTTGGCCCGACCCCGCCTCCGACGACCGAGAGCCGTCTCCGCCTAGTCGCTCGCCGCTCCGCCCCCTCAAACACCGGCGGCGGTCATGCCGCCCCCGCCACACCCCCCACCACCTCAACCTCTACCGCCCGCGCCGCCTCCTCTCACCGCATATCGGCTCCCTCTCCCACCCACCCACCCGCCCCCCACCACCGTCCTCCTCGCGCCGCCCTCTGCCCCCACCCGCGCGCTCGCGCTTCTCTTCCCTGACTCATCCGCCCACCTCTTCCCCTCCCTGCCCAACCCCGCCACTGCCGCCTCCTTGCCCGCTCCCACCGCCGTCCCCGCCCCGCTTGCCGCCGCCTCCTGCTTCGCGCTCCTCCTGCCTTCCTCCCACCTCCTCTTCCTCTCCGCGCACCCGTCCCCGGCCTCACATGCGGTGCACATCCGCGCCTGCGCCCTCGGCTCCCCGCCAGCTCTCTCTCGCTTCTCGCCCGTCCCGCTATCCTTCAAGCGCCACGTCTCCGCCTCAGGCCTGCCGCTCCCGGCCCTCCCTTTCGGGCTCGGTGTCCGCCTCGCCGGCGGGGTCAACGTCGTCGCTTTGCTCTCCCTGGCCGCCGGTCAGATCTGGGTGCTCGGTCCGAGGCTGGCCGCGGACGGGCGGACGGTGGAGCTGCACAAATGCGCAGTCGTTGAGCTCGAGCCCGCGCGGCCGGTGTACGCGATGGAGCTCGCCATGGGGAAGCTACTGCTCGGAGAGGCTGGTGGCGTTCGAGTGTTCCCACTGCGAAGTTTGATGAAGGGTGGGAAAGAAAAGGAGGGGAATGGGGAGGGTGCTGTGGCAGCAGGAAAGAAGAGATTGCACAAGAAAAATGGACTAGTGAACGGGATAGTTGTTCCAGTTAGACGTGGTAGTCACAAGGGAGGCGGTGAAGGAGATGTCGCTTCCACATGTGAGTATTTCACGTTCCTTTAAGCTCTTATTGTGTTCTATGGCTGTATATTTAAATTTGAAACAACAGGAAGCTGGGAGCATTAGCTCTTAGCTTAGGAGGAGCTCTTTCTGTTGGTATTAGATCAGAATGCTTACTTTAGGTTGTTCCAATAGAATTTATTTTTGGTGAATGGAATGATTGATCCATGAGATGCTTTAGTAAATGTAGGTTGAATCCCTTTTAAGAAGTAAAATGCGAGCATGTGAGGTAACCTCTATTGCGCCCTTCTTATTATTGATGCTGTGCATTGCTGTATCAAACTCCTCTTGTATGTTTATCGGAGATCCTGTTTATGCATACCTGACGGTTAATAGTAAATTTACACGTGTGCTGCCTACCTATTTATTAGATTTCGTGACTACAAACATGAATTTTATTTTTTCAGTGATGACTAGCTTTAGTTCAACACTTCAACACAGATCCATGAACTGGAATTATATGTATATACTCCATATATATCTTGTAGTCCTTGAGGTGAAAAGAGAAAGGCGACAAGCCCAAGTTTTTGTTTATAAATTTTGATGTTATATTAAAAAAAAGTAGGAGGAATGTGATTGTATAAGGGGAGCACAACAATATTCAGAATTCATGCTTTGTTGCAGTTTCTGCTAACCTCTTGAAGCTCCTTTGAAAGATGCTTTCTGTGGGAATGATTATACGGTCCAACCTTGTCCACTTAACGTATTCCTAAAAGGAGAGAAACCGACAAACTTAACCCTCAATTTTGTTTTCTTTCTTTTGGAATTCACAATTTGTCCTTGAAGTTATAGATGATACAAATATTAAGTAGCCTTGCAATAGAATGGTCTATCAGGATTGGTTTTTGTGATAGTGCTTTAAGAGCATATTTGTGTTTCCTTCACCTGTACTGTGTATTGCAGAAATTTTAAAAAAATTGACTCATCCGTGGTCTGGAATTATTTTCAGATAAGCTCAGAACTTTGAGAGTAAACCAGAGTTTGGGGTGCTATTGCTCCTTCTCGGGGACAGTTAATGATTATCACTTGCAAGGTGGCATGGAGTTGCTGAAACCTATGCAAGCTGTTTCAATCCATCCTCTTTTCAAGAACAAGTTTTTGATACTTGATTCATCTGGAGGGTTACATGTCTCTAGTCTCCTAAATACTGAAATGAACTTAGATGTGGGCAACAAACAACATTCTGAAAATATCCATACATATTATTTGGATTATCCCATGAAAGTGCAACTGTGTGCTGTCTTTCCAAGTGGTTCTACGAGTGAGTTATCTTTCCTGGATTTTTGGTTTCCACATTGGTGTTTACTTCATTAATAAATATGTTCAGGGTGTTTGTGCAGAGACACAAATGTTTTGGGTTTCAGATGGCAGACATTCTGTGCACACAATGTCAGCATTTGGCATTGACTCCACTGACAGAAATGGAGATGATGCTGGAGATACAGAGCCAACAACTATGAAGCTCTCAGGTTGTGGCATTCACTTAATTATTGTACTTAGAGACATTAATTAATTAAGAATCCTTTTGGTGACTTGTAGTTGCCTGCTGTACATGTTGTTACTTTCATAACCTGCTGAATTATTCTTATTCCTCTGTACATGGTTCCGGTAATGCAATTAGCCTATTTGGTTTAATTAAGTTCTTGTATTAGTGAGCAATCTTTCAGGTTAATAATTGAGTAATCCATTGGAACAAGAAATCTACCTATCAAAATTTGTGAATTAGCATCAATCATTTTTGCCTTATTAGGTGTTCTACATCCTATTTTCCCGCAGCTACTGAAGCAATATTTGCAAGTGAAAAGGTTCAGGACATTGTACCTATCTCCAAGGATTCAGTTCTTATCCTTGGGCAAGGTAAGTAGAACTGTTGACATCTTTTGGATATATTTGTTTCTTTTTTTAAAAAAAAATTTCTAACAGATAAATGTTATCTTGCAGGCAACATGTTTCTTTATGGAACCGCTTGAATTTGGTTGGCATTGTGGTAAATATATTGAAATGCAACTTTTGTTGTTTCACTCTGTTCTTACATTGTTTTCTTCACTATGCATCAATAAATTTTCTTTGGTATTAGGTGGAGACATCGCTGGTATTTTGATAATGATTTTGCAACTTTGGATGCCATTTGAACAAAGACAGGGTAAGTTCATTTGTTTCATTCTAAGAAATTCTCCCATCTTTTCTAAGTTGCAGTATTGATGATTTGAGACTGCGCTTGTCAAACTGTTCTTGAAGTTATGGGCACTGCTCTTTATTATCTCAGTATGAAGATGAAATGCTCATGACTTCCACATCGGGCGGCAATGGTTGAGGTGCATGGCATTATCTTGTCTTGTCAGTTAAAAACAACATTGCAAAGTATGGAGCTGTATTTCATCAATGCTCACTGAAGTTTATATCATATGATGATGCAGACCCCAATATTTTGGCCCAGTTGACTCCAATTGCAATTCTTGTTGATATGGCTGAGATAATGCAATGTTGCTAAATCAATGCCCAGTGCTCGGCTGCGGCTTGAATGTTCATATTGAAGACGCTCATCTGTGGAACGCTAAGCATCTGGTTCTGGACAATGCTGTTGATTGCGCTGCCGTTCATGGACTGGGCTGCTGAATCATGGAGCGAAGGGCTGGGTACTTCGTGTAGCTGTGAGCACCTCAGAAACAAATAATATCATAGCCCTGTAATGTCATGCTTATGCTAGATAAAACGCTAAAGATCGTGATGTAGCTTTGTTATGAAATCTGTAATTGCTTGTTCTTGAAATAATATATACCCAGCTATTTCCTTTTTTGTTGCTGCCTTGGTAATTTTCTAGCATTTCTTATGATAATTGATTTTTCTAACTTTTTAATTTGAAGTTCAGATTTTGTATGAAGAGATGTGATAGCACTCCCAAGGCTTTTTTTTATATATAATTTTTCATTAAGATTTTTTTATTCCTAACTGGTAAGATACAATTAAATTGGGACCCCAATTTAATTCTATTTAATACTATAGTGCTGTTTACTCGTCACTGGCAAAATATTATTCATGCGTTTTTGTTCATAAATACTGCAGTGATAAATCTGACCCTTATTTTTGATAATAAAACAGTTAGAAACAAATCTCAATTCCCAGCACTTTCGAGGACCCCTTCCCGATGCCGTCATCCGAGATTGGTGGCGTGGGCCGCGTTCTTCACTCTACCTTTGTCAATCTGGCCACTTGGCCCAATGAGGTAGCCCATCACTTTTAGGCTTCGCTGAAGTTCAGCCGCGTCGCCGGAGGAAAAGTCGGCAAGCCAGCGATGCGACGGGATCACGCGACCGCAAGGCGAGCAGCCGCGCCGTTGGGCCTTCATGAGTCTCTCGTTCCTCTTCGCTGTACAACTTGCATGCCCCAGCGTGTAGGGTTGCAATGCAGTGGAGCCGTAGAGCGCTACGGTTCAGTTTTGGTGCTACGAGTAGCGCGCAGATCGCGATGATTTCGCCTCAATCGTCGGCCCGGGTGGATCACGGCGACTTGCCCACGTTCCGGGTTGGTTTTCCAGATCCGTAGTTCAAGCCTCATTCGATTTACTGCATCTAGCATATTTGCTTCCTGCCCTCCCTGTTAAGCGTGTGAGCGATAGCATTTTGTACTTCTAAATTTTTTGCGATTGCTTAAAACCAGAGTATGTCTCAGACAGCAACACCCTTTCAGCTGATAAGGTCCTTGCCTTTTCTGCAGAAACCTGATATTGGAAATATGGTGATTTTATTAGTCCACACAAATATATGCAAACATTTTTGTTCTCTGTTGAGGATTACAGAGGCAAATCTTCTGAATACTTAATTACACTATGAAATCAAGAATTGCAAAGCATACACACAGACCACAACCACTGCCTCTCTTCCATCATCAATCTGCAGTGGAAATAATAGAAGGTGTACATATGTCTCATTCTCAATTGCAATCTTATCCGAGGATTCTTTACATTCGTAGTGTGAGGATCTTCAAGTCTAGTGCTTCCAAGTTCCAACTAGTCCTTCTGATGTAACAAATTATTTCTTGCTGACATGTGCCAGTGATTAACAGTTGTTATTATTTCTTACAGTTGGTGCTGCTCTGAGCCTCTGATTTCCTAATTATTGCCTGTGCACAGTAAAGAGTTGTGAATGTCAGGTGCCAAGAGATGAATACAAGTCACACTCGGTGAGCTCCCTTACTTCTGAATCTGGGAACTGTAGTTTGACTTGATGCTGTTTAACTTAACAACCACCTCACTCATTGAGATCCTTTCATCAGGTGCAATTCTTGAGCAAAGCAAGGCCAAATCAATGACGGACACCATGTAGGATCCCATGGTGGAGGATTCCTCAAGAAGCTTACTTGCACCTTCAATATCATAATTCCTTTTGTTCTGTTGTAGGCTACAGTCAACGACATTCGAGAGTGCATTTGGGAAAGCTTGACTGACCCATTGCCTCAAGCTCAACTCACCGTCAAACATTGGATCAGTCGGTTTTTTCCTTGTGAAGACTTCAAGGAGAACAATCCCATAGCTGTAGATGTCACTCCTCCTTGATGCTTTTCCTGATGATCCAAACTCTGTTTCATTGCATGTCAAAACAAAACTGGTAAGCTTACAATATATTAAAACGAGAATCCATTTGTTGTATCACTCATTGGATGGAAAAATACCTGGAGCCAAGTATCCTACAGTGCCCGGCATGCTTGTTAACTCTATGGAGTGGTCGTTTCCAACTAGCAACTTGGAAATCCCGAAATCAGAGACATGAGCAGTCATATTTTCATCAAGCAAGATATTAGTTGGCTTTAAATCGCAATGCAGGACAGCTTCAAAGTGCTGATGGTGTAGATACTCCATTGCCATTGCAACATCCAGCATGATGTTAACCCTTTGGAAGAAACTGAGTTGCCGACCATCGTTTGAGTACAACCAATCATGCAAACTACCATTTGGCATGTACTCAAGAATTAGTGCTTTGAAGTCAAGGTTGGAGCAAGTACTTATAATCTTCACTAAGTTCCGGTGCCGTGCCATTCGCAGTGCACGGCATTCTGCGTCAAAGCTCTTGGAGGCTGATTGCTGTCCCATATTGAGTACCTTTATTGCAACAACTGATTCATCATCAAGCTGACCTTTGAAGACTTTACCAAAGCTTCCAGTCCCTATCAGGTTTTCATCACTGAAGTTGCTGGTTGCACGGACAAGTTCTTGGTGTGAGATTAACTGGTAGCTCCGCAAGGCTGTGTCCAAGGGTGGTGGCAAATTTTCTTTCTTGTTTATCTTTCTTCTTACCAACAAGTACAAGCAAGATGCTGAAATAAAAATGGCAATGGCTGCGGGCAATAGGACTTTTAGCAATAGTTGTTTTGACTTTGAGTGATTAGTATCGTTTTGGCATGGTGCTATTGCTAGGTGAGGAAGGCCACAGAGTGCGTTGTTTCCCATCAATGATTTGAGGGTGATGTTTGAGAAAATACCGCCTTCCGGTATCTGTCCATCTAGTCTATTAAATGAAAGGTTCAAGCTGGCTACGTAAGTTAGATTGGCCAGGGACTTTGGAATGGAACCGGAAAGGACATTAGAGGAGAGGTCCAACTCCTCAACACTGAGTAACTTCCCAAGTGAATCTGGTATTGATCCTTCAAATAAATTGCTGGAGAGATTCAGATAGATGATCATGATAAGTTGACCAAAGGAAATTGGGATGTCACCTGATAGCTGGTTTCCTGATAAATCCATCTGGGCCATTGCTGTCAGCTTTCCAACATCAATGGGTATGGAACCACTCAGAGAGTTCCGTGACAGATCGAGCTCAAGAAGTTTGTGCAGAAGCCACACACTTTTTGGTATTGTTGAAGACAATGAGTTCTGGGACAGAGTCATATATTGTAGCTGGCTTAGGCTACCAATGCTGTTTGGAATGGAATCGGTTAGTTCATTTCTGTCAAGATGCAGCTGAATTAGGCTTGTTAATCTACCAATTTCTGCCGGGATGGTGCCTGACAAGCTGCAGTTGACGAGGTACAGTTCTTGGAGGTTGTACATAGTAGTGATCTGTTTGGGAATCTTCCCACGAATGTTGTTTCCACTGAGAGCTAGTACTAGTAGGTTGGTAAAGTTAGCCCATGTACTTGGGATGCTACCGGTGATTCTATTATTATCTGCTACAAAATATTGAAGCACTGTGCTGAGATTTCCAGTCCAAGGTGGTAGCCTCCCCGTGAATATATTGTTTGCTATGTTGATGACATTCAGGTTTCTGGATTTTGATAATTTGTCTAGGAAATCGAGCTTCCCATTTAGCTGGTTGCTATTGAGATATATGTCATTGAGATTCAATAATTTGCTAAATGATAGTGGCACTGATCCAGTTAACCCATTTCCGAATAAGTCTATTGATGTGAGGCTAGATAGATTGCCTATGGATTCGGGAATGACACCAGTTATTTTGTTATTTGCAAAGCTTAGAGACTCGAGGTTCCTCAGTCGTCCGTATTCTGTTGGAATTACCCCCTCTAGCCTGTTCTCGCTAAGGTCCAACCCGAGAAGCCCACTGTGATTGCTCAGCTCAATTGGTATTTTTCCAGTGAGATCATTCGTGGACAAGTATATTTTAGTGAGGTTTGGCAGTGTTGCCAGCCATGACGGCACAGTACCAGTGAAATTATTTATTGCAAGCAAAAGCGTTTCAAGGTTATGGCATGTAGAGAGTCCTGAAGGAATAGGTCCATGGAATTGGTTTCCACCAAGATAGAACAGCTGCAACATTGGGAGGTGAAAACTCTCGTTTCCTGGAATGGAACCTGAGAGATTATTCCGTGTGACACCCAGTGCTTGCAGCTTGGACATATTGAAGATAGCAGGTGGTATGGGTCCTGAGAGAAGATTTTTCTGTAAGACAAGCTTCTCCAGATTTGCCAGCGAGGCGATGCTATCGGGAATTTCTCTAGTTAAACTGTTCGACCCAAGATGTATTAGACGCAAATTCGGTGTGTTGTTGAACAAGCCTTGTGGTATTGCTCCACTCAGATCATTGACTGCTAATTGGAATGTATGTAGGCTGCGCAAATTTTGCAGCTCAGACGGAATGTCCCCCAAGAAGTTGTTAGAATCAAGACTAAGCAACTCGAGCATTGTGAGGTTGCCGAGGGTGCTGGGGATGGTACCTGATAAGCTGTTGTTCGAAAGGACAAGGTTTCGGAGCCGGCGCAGACTGCCGAGCTCGTTTGGCACGGGACCCGTGAGGCCGGTGTTGCTGAGGGTGAGTCTGGAGAGGAAGGAGAGGTTGCCAAGCTCCGAGGCGATGCTGCCCTGGAGTGGCACGTTGTTGAACTGGATACCTGTGACGCGCTGCCGACGGTGGGAGCACGAGATCCCAGCCCAAGAGCAGAAGGTTGCAGTCGCAGTCCAGTTGCTGGCAAGGACACCATTGGGGTCTTTGAGCTGTGATTTGAAGGCGAGCAGCGCAGCAAGGTCCGTGGAATTGGATGACGGTGGGGTGAGCGCCGTGGCGCGTGGTGTCACCGCGACCAGGAGCACCATGAGGATGTAGAAGAGCGCCATGGTGATTGTCCTGGTGGAGAATTGAGAGAAGACCGATGGAGAGAAATATGGAGTGTGCAGTATGCCTGTTTTATGCGGGTTTGGAGTTTGGACACGGAATTGGCCTCGATTGACGGGGACAATATATGGGTGCGCTGATGCCTCTGTTGATAATGTGCGCAACGCTGAATATGGTCATGTTGCGTAGGTATCCGTGGTTTAGCTTTCTTTGAGACTTTTCGAGGTGAATGATAACACGCTGCTGCTTCTTGAAAGCAAGAAATTCCAAGAAACAGTTGGTTATGTTTGATACTATATATACAAAAGAATTTGGTGGTATATTGTTTAATTTTTTTTTAATTTGCACTTCGAAGCTATTACTTCCTGTGTTTAAGAATATAAGATTCCTAAGTTTTTCAATGCAAAATAAGGATGGAATTAAAAAAATTACAAACTCTTATTTTTATCATATAAAAATTTCCTACCAATTCGATCACCTTATTTATTTTATGAGCGAATTTGATACACGCTATTACAGTTTTGTAAACTTTGAAATATGTCATTGATGTGTCAATAGCAGATAAGCGTCTGCAAGTAAATGACACGTGGGTCAGAATGACATATTTTAAATTTTATAAAATTGTAATGGCATGTATCAAATTAATCTTTATTTTATTCACGCCTCTCAAATACTTGTACTTCTAGACAATTGTAAAGCCTTTCATATGTTGGATCTGGATGGAGGGAGTAACCACTAACGCCGGTCCATTTGCTCGACTTGGTCGTTATGCGTGTTGACAGGATCAAGAGGATTTCACACGCTATGCTGTAAGGTCCTGCGACTTCTGGCCTCTCGCTCGATCGAATTGAAGCTGATGAGTGGTATCTTACTGAATCGTCGGCCCGTTTACTCTTGGTTGCTTTGGGTAGTCTAGGCCAGACAAGGACGGTTGATGCGTCTGTCGTCACAATAAAAACACAATGTCAAGGCCGGCAGCGGCCGGCGGGTTTAGTCTATTCAGCCGCGCGTGTGGGGAACGGCAGAAGTGGCTACATTTACTGTTAAGTTGGATTTTCATCTTGTACCAAAGCAACTCAATGGGAAGAGACTTGACAGAAATTCGTTCAAAGTGCTTTTTGCAGATACTCTCTCTGTTTTTTAATTGATGTCATCATTATTGACTTTTAACATCAATTTTGACCGTTTGTCTTATTTAAAAAATTAGTTTAAATGTGTAAAATTTTAAATTGTAATTCAAATAACTCTAATAATAAATAAAATTATAACAAAAATATATGAACAAAAGGCGTGCTGACTGATGAATGCTCCTGAGATCATCGACCACGACTACATACATTTTTCTTTTTGTTTTTGAAAGCGAACATATGTTGGAGGTTGCTCGCTGTTCGGTCTTCTATCTAGGGTTGTAAAATCATTTTACAAATTATTTTGATCTTTATTAAATTTGATCCGATCTTAAGATCTAACGTTCACTATTTTTAGCTTATTTTCTTTGGTCCGTTTCCAACCCTACGAGTTCTACCTGGTATTGATGGCTTTGATGGACCGATGGATGGGCATGGCCTGGCCAATGAACCAGGGACTCTACGAAACAATGTTTTAGAAATCGGTGAAAATCAGTCGGTTTTCACGGTTTTCGACCAAATTTGTCTGGTTCGATATAGAGTTGAGTCTAGTTTTCAGTCAAAAACCAGATTTAGCACTATCGTAAATCTGGCTTAGTCGATCGATTTTTAGCCAACCCGAAAACCGGCGCCGACCCGATTTCTAAAACCCTGTACGAAACCATGGCAGCGGCATGAATGATGCAAGCTCCTGATCACATGGTGGAGTCGAATTCCTCAAAGCATCTGTTTCACAAATTTATCACCTTCTCTT
>BCLF01000029.1:1341101-1354611 GCA_001602275.1 Zoysia japonica | reverse complement strand
GAGAGAGAGAGAAGAGACCATGAGAAAAACAAGACGCCGCGATCCAACGACCAAGCGGGAGCAGTTGACGTGGACCTCGATGCGTTCGTACCCGGAGTAGCGTTTTGATCCGTTTATTTATTCGTCAGCTTGCAAGCAAAAGGTTCAAAGTTCCGGCATGCGCAACACATTGCTGGCGCCGGAACAGAATAAAACGATGCCGATCTGCATCCACCTCACCTCAGCGCGGCGACAGCCTGAGATAGTAGGAGTACGTAGTACTACTACTAGCCTCCTAGGTCCTATCTGCTGCTGACTGATGCTGAGCGGCCACCGGAATCTGTAGCCGGCGCGCCGCTGTCATGGCCACCGGGTTTCCTCTCGGCTTTGATGCTGACCCGACCGGCGGCGTCCGGAGAAGAAAGTGAAGGAGCCACGGATGACGGATTTATCAAAATTCTGCACCGTAATAGGAGCTGGCTTGGAGGAGGACATGCCCCGTTCCACGACAATATGACACATTGACCCCGCTACTTTCAGTAGTAGCAGTAGACCAGTAGTACGGTAACAGTATTTCATCTCAGCACGTAGGAGTACATGCAACCTTTGATGCAGCCGTGCTTACGTCCAGATCGACGTCGTTCCACGTATTAATACGCCCAAAATAGCCACGCAGCATCAATTTCGGCACGCACGAGAGGGAGGGATCGAACAAGTGGGGCGTCGACGTACGCTGCTGCCTGAATAATCAATCTATCAGGTCTGCACGCGGCAACATTGGAGATAAGTCGCATAAAGCTTGCGTGGCCTTTCGTTTTTGGCTTGCGTGTGCGCACCTAAAATATTGTTGCCTCCGGCTAGCGAGCGGAGCGGAGCGTTGAGGAGCCAGTGATGACCCAGACCCAGCGCAAAATATTTACCGCTAGCTGTGCGACGGAGCTGAAAGCCAGGCCTCCGATTCCGATGGTAACACAAGTCTAGCTCGTAATCTCACGCAGCTTTTGTTGCAAGCCACGCCATGGAAACCCTGAACCCACGCTGCCTTTTGAGAAGCCCCGGCCGCAGGGCTTGTCCCTCCCTCAACCAAAGTCTAGCTTTCAAGCACCCTGCCCTACCCCAGCGCGCCCGCCAGTCCACCCCCCTCTTCCCAGAAGCTGCCCACCGCGTTGAAGAGGCGTGCATGGGAGAACCTCTGACGCGGAGGGGAGAGCCTGCCGGCGCCAGCGCGTGGGAACGCTTCCTTTTTCCGCTGTCTGTCCTTGCAAGTTGCCAATGCCAAGCCGCTGCGATCGATTGCCGGTGTTGGAGAGTATACTTGGGTGTCCACATGCAAAGCACTCGGCGAGCCCCGCGGGCCGCGGGTCGCTCCTCCCTCCACTTCCTCCTCCTCCTCTGTGCACCTTGCGTCGATCAACGAGCGAAATAAGAACGCGGGACACATGGATTGTTTGGTGTTAACCGCGTGTCATCTTCGGGTCTCGTTGATTGTTCTTGTTCAGGTGTGAGAGTAGTGGTAGTACCAAATTGGGCGTTAAACAACGGAACCATCAGGCTGCATGTGGAGTAGGTTTTGCGTGTTGGTGGAGGCCGGCTTTCATCGCAAGTCAAATGCGGCCTTTCATGCTGATAAAATACACCTTTGGCTTGGCTTATGTTATGGGACTATCCTGACCTGACCAAAGCGCTCAGATCTCGACGTGGTGCTGCATGTAAGGTCGTTTTCCACGAATCTATCTTTCTTCTACTCCTGCCTTGGAGTTCAGAATTCGTGAATGGTGGCCGCCTAATTGCTAATTGATGTACTACATCCTCCGTCCGAGCTTGCGCGAAATGGCGGGTGACAAGACAACCAGCTGAAGACAACCGATGCATCCTACGGCAGATGACCTGCTCTCGAAACAAAAACAATGACACTGCTGAATGCTTCGGATTTCTTTCGTACGGGAACCTGGTGTTCACTATACGTGATTAAATTATCTGCATATCCAAATCGTGAGTGTCTACCTAATTCTACCCTCAGTGCTCTACTCCAGAAGACCTGGTGGGCCTGGATTCTTTTCGCGAACACGGTGAGCTGCCCCCGACACCCAGGCTCACATGCTGTTGCTTCGGGCAGGACAAAACGACTTGGTCCAAGTCAATTAAGTCTACTGTAGTACCAATGTGTCTGGATGCAATGGTGTAAGATTTGACCTTGTATGGTGACCCATGGGTACCACGTAAACCGACGAGAAAGTTCGGTCTGGGACCAATGGATCAGCCCCTCGCCAAATTTTTACGGAGTATTCATGTTCGAAATGGACGTGATGAGATCGTCTTTCTCGCTGAAAAACATTCATTGTTGGGCAGATTATAATTTCCCAGCGATCGTACTAGTTGATTGTTCTCCTGGCAAATTCAATGTTTTGTTTATCCTTCTCTCATCAAGATGGTGATTTCGATTCGAAGATAATCGTAGTATTAAGGGAAAGGCCCTGGCCAGGTCAAATCCTTCAGACCGCCTCGATCGACGCTCAGCTTAGCTGGAGCAGGAGTACCTCAGAAGGACTGTTCTGCTCGGCTAGAATTGCTCTCTTGTGAAATCGACAAGTTGGCCTTTCCGTCCTATACTAATCTGTAGCTTTCCGGATCGAGAAGCAACTGAGCAGCTTCCATGCATGCCAGCCCCGCCTTCTTCCCGTGACCTCCTCCGTCCGAACGATTGATTAGTTAACCCGGTGCTTGCGCGGCTGGCTCTCGATCGGGGCGCGCGTACGCCCGCCGCAAGGCCGGCGTCGCAACCACACGACCACCACATGCGAGCGGCGAAATGGCGATCTGGACAGGAGTAGCCAAGTAGGATAAGCACGGACGTCGTTTGGTCACTGGTCATTTGGTCAGGCGTCACTGCA
Source organism: Zoysia japonica (assembly GCA_001602275.1). Lineage (NCBI taxonomy): Eukaryota > Viridiplantae > Streptophyta > Magnoliopsida > Poales > Poaceae > Zoysia > Zoysia japonica. The sequence goes on along the minus strand of BCLF01000029.1, from coordinate 1,351,741 downwards.
CATGCCACCACCCAGCTGCCGATGCTAATTGCGGATTATTCTAAGCGCAACCTGTGCTCAGTAAGTCATCAGGAGCGCATCAAAAGCAATCTGCTTGTAGTTTTGTTGGTGTCAAGTGGTCAGGCGCCATCACTAGCTTCAAATTGTTTAGTAAAGGCGGTACAAGTAGTTCTCTCTCTCTCTCTCTCTCTGGGGCGGTTTCTTTGACTCAGAACGGAAGCAAAAGGAATCATCAAATCAAATTTGGATTAGTCTCTACTTGTCCTGGATAGTCGAGTTGTAACGCACTGTTCCATCCGCCTGTATTTTATGCTACGGCTGGCGCCACTTTTTACCAATTACCCGTCAGCATCTAGCATTCATCTGTCCCAAATAAATATAGCCGACTACAACAAGTATATTTTGCATCAAAAGCAGTCTGTAATGATCAATGTGACTTGGTATAAGAATACGGAAAGGAGCGTATTATCTACATGCATGCTATAGACGACGATATGGACACAAGCTTTATTCCTCCGGTTTTTGACAATTTTAGTTAGGTTGCCGCAATTCCAAACGCCAAGCATTGTCCAACCAAAGCAAATCAAATACATATACTCATTCCGTTTTTAAATTGATATCACTATTGACTTTTAATATCAATTTTGATCATTCATCTTATATTTAAAAACTTTTAGATAGATATCATATATTTTGTTATAATTTGATTTATCATTAGAGTTATTTAAATCACAACTAAAAGTTTTATATATTTGAACAAAATTTTTGAATAAGATAAATAGTCAAAATTAATGTTAAAGTAAATAGCGACATCAATTTAATAATGGAGCGAGCGTGTGTGCGCACTCGTGCGTGTTGCTGCTTGCTTTTGACAAACTTGCAGCCAACGGCTGCCGGCCAGGCGAGAAATCAAAGGGTCCTAATAATCCGCAACATAGATTGTGACTTAACTGGTTAGCAGATTCCTTTCTTCACGGCGCATCTTTTTCGGCATTTCGTTTCTGTAGGGTGGTGTGGCTCTGTTGATCTTGCTGGCTTGCTGCCGGTGCTTTTGGTTTGTAGCTTGGAAGTCGGCAGCTGTACAGCAGAAAGCACAGACCCAAGAATCCAATGCAGGCACGTAGGATTACTCCCTGGTTTCAAAATAGTATTTCTAAGTTTAATCAAAGTCAAAATTTTATCATTTTACCTATTAATAATATTTTGTCATATAAAAATTATATTTTTCAAATTTATTAGAAAATAAGCTTTCATTAAAAAATAAATTTTTACGTTAAAAATTATGTAATTTGCTAGTTATTGTTAGTAAAAGTTTAAAATTTTTGATCTTATTCAAATCTAAAAATATTTATATTTTGAAACGGAGATAGTATTACTTCTGAATTCTTCGTAGGCTTCTGGAAACAGTAATAGGGAGGTGCTGCGTCTCGTCCGATGTAGACTACTAGTAACCTCAACTTTCAAACATCCCTAGAAGGATATTTCCTTCCAGGGGCGCAGAGACCCATTTTGAAGGCTCTGAATCATTCGGCAACGCATCCAGATATTGGATTCTTGAGATCTTACTCCAGATTTAGGGTCTATCTAGCTAGTTTGGTCACACCGTAGAAGGACGCATCATTAAGATGTTCTGAAAATTTTCAGTGTGAAATAAGTCTCCCATTATTTAATTTCGACGAACTAAAGCGCAGTGCTGGACCATCTTTCGTTCTGTCGTACTAATGATTTATCCCAAGCTGCATTCGTCGCTGAAAAGTTGGGTCACTGCAGCATGGCTTTATCAGTAGTCAAGACAAATATGATGCCACCAGAAAGTTACACTTATAGTACAATACAATCTGCCGTCTTTCCTGCCTAACATAATAGTTGAGCATAAGAATAGCAGTAATTAACGAACAGGACGGTCCACATGTCTGTTTGCCAAATTCATTATCAATCTGGTGGCACTTGCCGGTGTCTCAGGTTCAGGTCACAGGTTTGTGTCCATTTTCAGTCAAGCGTCTATTCGGATCAAGTTTTTTTTTGGTGAACAACTTAGTTTATGAAGATCATTTTTTAAGGGTGCATTTGGTACGATTTGGTACGGTTCTGATTCTTCGAAGAATCAGAAACATTTCAGTTTCAGTTTAAAAACGTTTTTAGTTAGAAACAGAATCACTTTAAAACCGTTTGACAAATTTTAGTGATTCAGATTCTGGTAAAGCAAGAGGATGGTTGGAATGATCAATATACATTTTTGTGTTAACATTAAAAATATTAGAACAACTTTAGAAAATTTTAGGAACGAAGAAAACAACTTTAGAAATAATTCGGAGGCACCTTTACGAAGAGCTCGACTCTAACGGTACAATTTTGAGTAATTTAGGAACTTGAGAGAACCTTTTGAATTCTCAAAAGTTTAATCATTTAAAAAAATTCTAAAACTTGAGAGAACTTCCTTAATTTTTCGAAGATTAATTGTTGAAAATAATAATATTACTGAATTGAAGATGGACTCGTGAGGGGCAACCAGGGAATCGGAGTGGTGAATCAGTGCGAAACTGGGTTCTACCCGTTCCAAGCTCGTAGTACAAAACACCGAAACGATTCGGTCGATTCAATTCTGAAATATTTAAGTTTTAGCCGTTTGGAACCGTTTCACCCGTTTCTCCGTAGAAACTAAATCGTTTCATGTTGCCAAACGGACCCTAAAAACTGGTTTATAAGAAAAGTTGGGTTGATCTGCTTCGATTCTGATTTCTTAAAAATCAATCTAGCTTTTTTGTAGTTAATGGGCCTGGATTTTTTTTTGAACATAATGGCCGTGAAAATCTGAAATCAGCTATTTGGAAATGTGTTGGGTAGTTCTTGGGCTTGTTCGCGGGTATCTGGGAAGCAGGCAGTTTGGGGCCGCCCACCCACCTGTGACTGAATGAGTTGGCCTGGCTGAAATACTAGTTGGGCCGTTTAGACTTGCTTACTTCTGCCGGCAAACCCGTGCCGAGAAGATTCCGCAGGCCCATCTTTAATTCTTAATATACGAATTTTGGTCAGGAGCTCGGCCCCTCCTTGCGCCACGTCACTTAGAAAGAATTTTGGTCAGGAGCTCGGCCTCTCCTTGCGCCACGTCACTTGAAATTATTCTGTCCGTCAGATCCCAACAAAATTCAATCGTCACCGTTCCTCGACCACTCCCAAGCCCCCGCCGCCACCCAGACGGCGTGCCTCGCTCCCGCCGTCGCCACCGCCTCCTCGCCCCAACGCACCCCCACTCCTCAGCCCCCACCGCCGCCCAGCCCGCGTACCTCGCTCCTGACGTAGCCGCCGCCCCCAGTTCAATGATCTCCAGCCCTTCCGGAGAGAGAGAGAGAGAGAGAACTAAGGAGGGAGAGGGAGAGAGAGGAGCCATGAAGCGGTGCTTGGCGACGATAACCTCACCGCCTCAGCTTGCTCTCGGACCACACCAGAGTAGCTCCTAATCCCGGCCCCGTCGCCCCGGGGCGAGCAGCACGCATCCCTCCAGATCGGTGAGGAGAATATGCTTTGCTTATCTCGATGACTGCTTCTGATTGCTGTCGAAGATTCAGCTTATGTGAAAGATTTTTTTTTTATATACAAATGACACATTGTGACCAGCTGGCAGGCACGACCACTGCCTATCATATGCATTACGGGCAGAATGCGTAGTCGCAGTTGCATTTCGACTATATTAACAGCCAAAAAGAGATCAAAATACAACTGAAAATTTTATGGGAATAAAACCGCAGCTTCATGTTATTTATATTTACTATGAAATAGAACTGAAATAGTAGTGGGTAATATGAATATTTTATTTACGGCAAGGAAACACGTCCAATGCATTTTACTCAGAATGCAAACAATTTTAGGTCTTCCATGGCTGATCCAAAATCTGAAGGGGTATCTTGCAACAATTCAGAGCATTGCTTATGGTACCTGTCATATTGTGGAGCACTGCAAGTCTCATGAACACAAGATACTTATTTGCTCTCAAATTACTTGGTTCCTTACTGTTTCTTTTTTTAATTATAGATCGACACTCTCCTTGCCTGTGGAGGACTTGCTGCCCTCATGTCTCTACAACCACGTCACTCTCTGATACATCATCATTTACTTGTACTTTTTAGAATGTCCAATAATCCTTCCTAGAGAGAATGAGTCTGTCAACTGGAGTCTGTGCTTTTGGGTGCTGTTGCTTGAAAGAAGTTTCCGTGTTGCACACCGATGGTTTCTAGATGCCATGGATCCATTTCTGTCCATATTTTCTACATGTTGATGTTTTTTACTGAAGCTGTAAGAGAACAACTAAATATTTACAGATAGAACACAAACAAAGTAAAGCAGTTATTCCCTCAAATTCTTCATATATGTCTGACATGTCTGACAAACCTTTGAAATTTGTACCAAAAGGTGATATTTGAGCTCTTTTTACTAAATTCTGTTGTAACATTGCATTCCCTGCTTACTAATTACACATTGAGTTCCTTCAATAAAACGCTGCTGAGGGTTGGCCAACATCATGAAGCAGTTAGAAGATGCCGGCCGAGGAAAAAGGTATATTTACAATCTCATATTTGTGTTACACCTGAAAGTGCCCCAAATTAAGACATTTATAAGTGGAAAGGCATGCAGTTGATACTATTAGTATATCCTAACTTAAGCTGAGCGACCAATAAATCAGGGCCAAAAGCCTTTGGTCTAATGTGTTGATTGTTTTGTTCAAATGAAATAAAATTCATGCTCCGCAATGTATTTGTATGCTGTGGTTCCTTTTTTGTGATTTCTATTCTATAATAAGTTTATATGAGAGCACTGGGATAAAAGTCACATAGTACGTCCCAATAATCCAATATAACAGGCCAGGAACTAATCCTACATGTAACAAATCTTCAATGAATTCTTAATTGTTTGTCCATATGCAGTTTATTGTTCATGCAGTAGCATAATATGACCAGTTAGTCCTATATTATGTATGAGTAGCAGTACTGGCATTGAAAGTAATGGTTTACGGCATATGTGCAATAGCTAGAGAGCAGTAAGCTGAAACTTGCATAGCTAGAGTAGGAAACTGGAAAGCCCGTCAGCAGGTAACTCTTTCTTAGTTGCACTATGTGGCTCTAATTATTTATTGATTTGGCTAATCTATTTTACTTATGTACTTTCTGTGTCATTAAGATTGCATCTGAAACCATAAACTCTTCTTTGCAGGAGCATTGCCCCTAACTGAGCAGAAGACGCCGGGTTAAACAACCTCCAGCAATCTTCCCAACATGCAAAGGATGCATTGTCACAAGGGGACGGAGACGTTGCAGGTCAGGCAGGCTGTGATGTACTAGTAAAAGGTATAATACTTTATCTTTTTCGTTATCACTTTCTTTACCCTTTCTGTCTACGCTGCATTTTAATGCTGCGCAATGATTTCTTTCATTTTTACATTTTTTTATGCATAGCTCGGACTCTGTCCTCTGCTCTTGATCACGAATAATATGCCGCACCGCCAACCATGGAGCTTTGCTCCACCGTCTTTGCTTGTCTGCTCATGCCATCCTTATCAGTAAATGGGCTATCAAGCGCGGCAACGCGGCGCCGTATTTCTAGTACAGTATACCAAGCATGGATAAGGATCTGAAGGTTTCTCGCACGCTCATTATGCCACGTCACTCATTAATATCTCACCGTTTGATTCGCTGAGCTTGCAATTTACGCCGTCGGATATGGGTCATGTCGGATTCTTCGCGAATTCCCTCGAGTCCTCGACCCGCCCGCCGGCCAGGACCCGCGCGGCCGCGCCGCCCCGCCTCCCGCCCGGGTGCCCTTCCCGCCTCTTGCCTCGCGCACCCCTGCGGGGCCCCTGCGCCACCTCGGTCGCAGTTGCCCCTCCTCCCCAAACCCACCGCCCCGCATCGGCCGTCCCCGCTCCGGCACCTCCCATCCCCCGCCTCGGCAGTCTCCTCCTGGCTTGCCTCTGGACCGTCTCTCTCTCAGCCGGAAGCATGGTGAGGCTTTACCTTTTGCTCAGCCAATCCATACCAGGAAGGGAGAGGAGGCTGCAGCCACGTGGGGGTGGCGACGGGACGGAGATGGAGGTGCGAGTGGTGGGCGGCACTTAGAACTGCTTCGTCGCGCCCACACCCTTGAGCGCTCGACCTCTGCTCCACTGGTCACTGGTCCCTCCGTTAGCTCAGTGCCATCTGTTTCTCGGGTGATGCGCTCGACCTCCTCCCCGTCGTACTCCAGCTCCTCTTCGACACCTGCGTGAAGGCCTACGTCCGTTTCCTCGAGACGTTGGCATCGGATGCACGAACTAGTAAGCCAGCAGCCAAGACCATGACTCCTCCTCCTCGTCCTCCACGCTCCTCCGCGACCTCACAATCTGGATCCTCTCCACCTCGCATGGCAGGTGTGACTTTCTAGGTCCGTCGCGGCGCACACCACCTGCTCGACTGATTGCCCAAGGCAAAAGGCCCTCGTAGTGTTGCCTCCGATGAGTATTCACAGGCTGGTTCTGGCATGTTGTGGCATCCTCATGTTGCCGGAGTGTGGTGACGAGCAGGATCCATGTTGCTGCTGATGGTAGGTGGGTTTGGATTGGAGTCAATGATGCTAGAAGATGAGGATTCGAAGATGCAGGAGGCTCAGTCCATTCCACCACCACCAGCTCTTCCACTTGGAGATTCTATGAGGCAGAGGGCACTGGCTCTGCGGAAGGATATTATTATGGCGGAGACGATTTTAGATACCCAGCGAGTGGCTAAGAATTGCAGGATCTTTGTCCTGAGTCTAAGAATGCTGTGGCAGTGCATAACTTGGTGCAGCCATGGGATGTTGTCGATGAAATTGAGGGTTCTGCTAACAAAATTAGTGGTTGAGAAAGATGGAGTGCATGGAAAAGGGCCAGCGCTTATGCTGTTTATTTTGGTCTACAAAAGTTAATCGAGCTTCAAAGATCAGATTCGTCAGTTCTTATTTCTGCTGTGTGGACCAATCTGTATGCTTCAGCATCATGAGAATATTGATAGTCAATTGGTCTGGACTGTCTCTCTTCACACTATTTTACAGCATTCTAAACAAGGAGGTTCATAACACCAAATGCTATCAGAGTTCTTTGAGGTCACTCAAATTTTGTAACTTTCTGATGGCGGACAACTGGTGAGCGTACCTTTCTACTCAGATTAGATAATGTTTGTATTTTCTTCCATGAAAAATATTGAAAAGCTGCCCAAATATGAACCATTGATTATTCAGAGCTCATCCAGATTTCCAAGTTGCTTTACAAGTTTTTATATTTCATTTGTCATAGTTATCCCACCATTTCATTGGCCGGATGATGACAGGTTTACGTTGCAACTTTTTTTTTTACCCTAACAAATATCTGAATACTCTAACCTCAAACAAAATATCTGAATAACCTGAAACTTCGGTATAGCAAGTAGAAGACTTTTTTGTGCTTTTGCTATTTAGCTATGTTTCTTATAATCATTCTATCTATGTTACAATAAATGGCTGAAAACTGCAATCTTAGTGTGCCGCTACTGCCAGGCGTGGTTGTTCATTTTATAGTTTCGAGACAAACACATACAAACTGAACTTCATGGAGAGCCCTTCCAGTATGAAGGTATTTTTTTACTGATTTTCATCCTCCTCTTCCTTCTGAAATAATTTGGTCAAGATTTTAAATTGCGGCCAAGAAGAAAGGTGAATCTTTTGCTGCTAAACTTGGAGAACAGTCTAAATTTGAATAAATTGATACCTGAAATGGAAGCATGTTGGAGAAAGCACAATGGTTAGTAGTCCTGATAATGCTGGAACAGTTGCACCAAAGCAAGAAAGGCTATCACTTTCAAAGCTCTAGAATAACATACTGTTTTCTAACTTCTGATGATACAAAGGTGCAAACATAAAATTCTTAAGATTACAACGCTTAAAATTTGTTACCAAATCAACAGTGTGTTAATTGCTTGAAAATTCCAATTGTTTTTTTTTGTCCTTGTACATACATCATACACTGATGTATGTGATGACACAGACTATTCGTGTAGAGAAAAAGGTTTCCATGGACAAGCAAAATGTCAACGTAAAAATATCAAGTGTCATTTAACTCTCAAGGACTGGATTGCACATAAAATTCTTCCTTTTGACAGTGATGCACTTCGCATGCAAAACACAATTTCATGCAATTAGTTTGGCATACCATCTGTGCAAGTGTATTTCTTCAATGTTGATATATATAGTGTAGATGTGGAATTATTATTTTATACTGTTATTGATGTACTATTATATCTCTTGTTTCAACGTATAAAGTGATAGGAATGTCTGTTTCAGATATCATCAAATTAATACCCCACCAAGAGTTCTAAAGCGCGGCAACTGCCGCGCTATTTTTCTAGTGTCTAACACCAATTGCGCACCGAAAAGTAAGTGCGAGGATAGCATAGCACAAGAAAATTCTATATTTATTACTCCAAAAACTCTTTCAGTTTTTTTTTCATAAATGACTGAACTTGGATCTTAATTCCCTGCAAATTAAAAAAAGTGAATGCCATCAGTAAGATGTTGATATGCCAGAGTTGAATAAAGTGGATGCTGTCAATAATATGCCGTGCGTCCGCGGCTGTCTTCTAGGTTACGGCTGGCACGCACCGTTGGGCGGGACATGGCGACGCGGACAAGGCACCGTGCCGGCTTTCCCACAGTGTCTTTTGTTTGAACACCAACGGTAACAACACCGAAAGCACCTCTTCTAGTTCTCGTACTTCGTATCTGCGACCTGCATGTTTATTTTCCCTGTTTGGGGCCAATTTCCAGCTTTGACCTGTAGAATCTGAACAACGCTTTTTCTCTGCTCTGATCCGTATGTTCCACTGAACGAAAGAACATGTCGAGTCAAAACAAATCCTCGACATATTGCAGCAGCTAAAGTAAAAGCGCCGGTACTACGAGTGAAACACAGTTAGCGGTGTCACCGACGCCCCGCTGCTTGCTGGTTGGACCAACAGAAAGACTAATTTTTAATACATACATGAATTAATTATTTTCCAATAAGTCAATCCAGGAGATTAATAAGGATTAACAATTTGTAGGTAAAGTAAAGAAGTTAAAATTGCCCTCAACTGTAGCAATTAGTTTGGATTTAATCAGATATAGACTAATAATTAGTTAGAGATGAAATAGATATTTCATTACAAGATGAACTAACAATTAGTTTTACCTTCAAATAGTTAATGAACAAATAATTAATAATTCGAACTAATAATTAGTCAGCTAGATAACAGACTTTAATTTTTAATTGACAATTAGTCAGTTGTATCCAAACAGAACTCTATTAGTGCAAGTGCAAATAAAAAGTACATATTTTATCTCAATCTCCAATTCATAATCTTGTAGTCTGCTAGTTTGTTGTAGCTTTTGCATCACTATGTTTCACAATCTAATTTTTTAAATACTTTATCCATTTCAAAATTATAAGTCATTTTAGACTCAACAATTTTTTTCAAAATTATAAATCATTCTTATTTCTCAATACACTTTTCTGTCTTCTTAATACTTTCTATCTCTATCCCTCTTTTTATTTTTTACTTTTCTTAGAGCATCTCCTACCAGTGCTCTAAACCATTCTCTACCCTTCATTTTACAGAAAACAAATGAAAAACACGCTCCAACCGGTTCTGTATCCGGCTCCTCATCCCTGTTCAATCCTTCATCTCTTCTCCTCGAATCGCTAGAAGTAGCGACTCAAGCCGGTTCTGTATCGAGCAACCACTGCGGCGGATTCTGCCATCCGCGCCGTCCCCCGCCATCTCCCGAGGTGAAAGTTCATCTCCCTCTTCCCATTCGTCCAAGGAGTCGATTTGCATGAGGCAGCCGCGCTGTACCTGCTTGCTTACTCCGTATCGAGCAACCACGCTGCTACCTGGTCGCATCGTGGGGTACGAGTCCGCCTACGTCCGGTCCAGTGAGGCGCAGGAGCCACCATGCCCATGGGTTCCAGTGGAAGGAGCCCGAGAGCAGGACGAAGCCATGCGTTCGGCTTTCTCCATTTCTCACCAGCTGACAGAAGGGTCCCATATCTTTACAGAACCAATTTCAAGCATCGGTTGGAGAGGATAGAAAAACAAGGACTGAAAACACGATGAAGGATGCTCTATACGTGACTTTAGGGAGTGAAAATCAAGAACCGGTTGGAGATGCTCTTATTTTCAGTATCCAGCTCTGAAACAACTTATCCTTCAATGCATGCGCGGGGAAGAACCAAAGTTAAAAATGTAAGAACATTCAATGGTATAGGCACACGTTTTCCGTTGTTGAACTACGCCCTGCCCACAATAACCCGGCTACCCCTCATTTGTGAGAGATTTTTGCAACTATACCATTCAGAACAATGGGCTTCGCTATTATAACATTGCAAGAGTGTGCTTCATCAAAATACCATTATAATAGTTAAGTTTCGTTTCTTTTACTATTAGTTAGATGATAAGTACAATTATTAGTTCCTAACAGCTTATCACATAAGAAAAAGACTAAAATACTTCTGCTTAGTCCTTACACAATCCAGATTGTTTGGTCTGCTCGCCTCCCTGACGGAAACGACCGGCACGATGAGAGCAGCCGCCGCCGCCCTCGGTCCCCGCGCGTCGGTCGTCACC
>BCLF01000029.1:1319802-1334466 GCA_001602275.1 Zoysia japonica | reverse complement strand
CAGGAGCCGCTTCCTCGCCTGCCGCTTCACCGCTCGCCGCCCGCCGCGTTGCCTACCCTGCGCGCCTTCCGTCGCCTCCATGCCGGCTGCCGCCCACCTGCCCCGCGCGCTGTTCACCACGTTCGCCACCTCCTCGCTCGTGGCCGGTTGCACGGCGGTCTTCCATCGGTGTAGAGAGAGAACTCAAAATTGAAGTTCAACAGAGAGATAAAGGGGCAACTGTGTCTTTTCATATCTTTGATAGATAAATCTGTTAAAACATGTTATAATGGTAAAGGAAAGAAATTTTTTTATTACAATGGTACTGTAGCGAAGCTTATCATTGTCGTGGTATTTTTACGAAGCCCGTTGTTGAAAATGGTATAATTACAAAAATCTCCATTTGTGACCCGGCGCAATGTGCAGGAAAAGTCTGTGCGCCTGTTGTTGTACTTGGACCGCGCCGCCCAGTTAGACCGCGCCGCCCCACGACCACCCGGCTACCCCTCATTGGTAACCCAGCGCAATGTGCAGGAAAAATCTTTGTGCGTGGTCGTCGTCATCTTGCCCTCCTCCCCTCGTCCAGCAGACCAGCACATCCGTCCTCTTAATTGCCCTCCATTTCCGATTTCCGTGGTTGGGATGTCAACTTCCCTCATGGCATCGCCGTCCCCTCTCCTGCACCTTCTCCTCATCGCCGTGGCGGCGTCTTCCGCGGCAGCGGCAGGAGACGGTTGCATCACCGGCTGCAACCTCGCGGTGGCCGTCTACTACATCGAGCCGAATCAGAACCTCACTTACATCGCGAGTCTATTTAACATCTCCGACTATCGCACCTCCAACCCTACAATACACGTTTCTCCGACCTAGATTTCATTCCCGCCGGCGACAATGTCGTCGTTTGCTTCCCCTGCCGCTGCCTCGCGCTCCCAGGCGCGCCTTTTCTCCACTACCTTGCCGGCTCCTTCCCCTACAAGACCTATCCAGGCGATACCTACAACAGCATCGGTAGCTACTACAACAATCTCACCACTGTCGCCTGGCTGCAGGCCACCAACAGCTACCCGGCCAACAGCTCCTTCGATCCAGGCACGGTGGTGAACGTCACGGTCAACTGCTCTTGCGGGGACCCGGTGGTGTCAGCGGGCCTCCGGTTGTTCCTAACTTACCCACTAAAAGATGGGGAGACCCTCGACTCCGTCGCCGAGAAATCCGGCATGGTGCAGTCAGACAAAGATCTCTTGAGGAGTTACAACCTAGGCGTGGACGGTGTCACCGGGAGCAGGCTTGTCTATATACCTCTCAGAGGTGAGGATTCTTCTTGCTGCTTCAGGGGCGTATCCAGATCGAAAAAGCTATCGGTGTCAATTACTGAGCAGTACAGCATCATGCTGTCAACTCAAGTAATTAACCATTCATATTAATTATAAGAAGATTACAGCCCCCTCCCTCCTTAGAAAAAACTTTACAGTTGAGTTTCTTGCCATCTCACTTTTACTAATAATTTTTTAATGATTATATTAACTTTAACAATATAAGACTTACTTTTAGATTCACTCTAAGAAGTACTTTCTTAATATATATTTTTATATTATCAATGTTGATTTAATTTATAAAAATTATAAGTCAAAGACATATTTGACTAAATTTAGATGTAGAATTATTCTAGGATGGAGGTAGTAAATTATATTAGTGTTACATGACACGATAGAACCATCATGGATCCGCCTCCGATCATGCTGCTACATTTTTTTTTAAAGGATGCTGCTGCTACTATTGTGTGGTTTGAATTTGTGAAAACTCGGATTAGCTTGGAATGGGCAAATAGTAGGATCTGGGGGATTATGTTTGGTCGGGAATTAAATTAGTTTTATTGATACATATAGGTTTTTCTTACTAGTAGCTTGCATGTGCTCAAGCAAATGCTTGTTACTCGGTTTCTCAAATATCGAGTATTTTGACCAGATTCCGTTTTAAATATTTGAATTTTAGACATAATATCTTCAAAAAATAGTATCTTATAGAAACATTAAATTTTGTTATACTAGAGCCTGTGGCCCCTTCCTACCCGAATATAAGATAGATCTCAAAAGGGCGCATTAAACAGGGTACTCCTGTATCTAGCCAATCATCTTCCACGTCCTGGCTTAAATTGAAGACTTTGCTGTACCAACTGCATCCTGACTGTCATCTTCACCACAGCCTCCCTTCTGTGGAGGCAGCTTTCTACGCTCATGTTTAGTTTATAATATCGCCCTACTAAAGATTTAATCAGTTATAATTTTTATAGCTATTGTTTATTTCTATATTATAATTGTGAATTGCCACACTGCGATTTACTAGTTATCATTGACTCATATTCTTATCAAACTTTTGTTAAAAATAGAGTGAATAAATATTGCTTACCACACTTTTGACTAAGTTTACCAAATAGTATGCCAAGGTTTGACAACAACAAAACAAGCCCTTATATTTTCCTGGTAAACTACAGTCGTGAGCTGCGACCTAAGGACGGTAAAATTAACACAAGCACAATATGAGTTTGACAGTGGCGCAAGTGATCACCCGGAGCTTGCGCATGCTTTAGCATTGCACCACGAGCGAATAGGTGACATTGCATCGCTGACATGTGGGCTCGAGCATTAGCCGTTAGTGATGACGCGGTACATTAGAGGAACCCCGCGTGTCCAGCACTACTTTTAAAATTAGCTGTGTACCAGCGTCACAACTCCGCAAGTTTTGAGGTCACAGACATTGGTCACCTCTTGCACGGCCGACGGCCGTGGGATCAAGCCACCGTTCCAGGCTTCCAGCAACGCACGACGGAGTTTGACCATGAAGTTGGCCATACTTTCACTAAGGTATCTCCGTCTCCGAGCGGTGGTGGAACGACCAAGATTGAAAATAAGGAATATTCGAGGCTTCAAAAAAAAAAAAAGGAACAAATTTTTTTGCTACTTGTATGGCTTGATTATAGCGAGTACTACCTCCGTGTCAATAGAAGCTTACTTCTAGTTTTTGTTAACTACAACTTTGACCAAATTTTTTTTTATATTAGTATTTGTACTTATACATCAAAATGAAAACTTTCATAATATATATAATTTATATTAAAATTAATTAAATGTATCAAAATCATTGATCAAAATCGTAGTAAACAAAATCTAAAAATAAGCTTCTATTACGACGGAGGAGGTAGTATATGGCACGACGCTTCAGCACTGGCCTCCCATTCCCGGTGAAGGTCAGAGACTGCATGGTGACAGTAGAGCTGAAAGTACTTATACCTTTTCCATGCACTGAGCAAACAAAATTAATGAGACTTTTGTATTGGTATTTGATCGCCCGGTGCTATCATATTATACATTTTATAATACCATTTCAGAGCTCTCAAACTATCTTTCAATATGCACAGCAATCAACTTATACCAAATTCTCTCCAAATCCAGGACGCTCAGGCGATGCGCCAACTACCGCTGGATTACGGAAAAACAAGATCACCATAATAATAGGTAATAAATCAATCTCTCTCTCTCTCTCATACATACATGTAATTTATAGGATAAATTATGGTCTAAAACATATGGTCACAGCTTATCCAATAATAATAACAATAATGTGGTTTGGCTTAGAATGAAACTATAATGATGCGCTTTTGAGCACACACAGCAATGGTAGAATAATGATCTGCAGCTTTGGAACAATTACTCCTCTTTTAGTAAGCCCAGATGGGTGGCAGTCCCAGAAACTGAGTTTTAAAATGGTCATATAAGGGTGCAGCAAAATGGAATCCAGAGAAAATATTTTGGCCCATATAACATGTTTTTAAAATTGATTAATAGTTGAATCCACATCTATATAAATTCGTAGCTTGTGCTGTCACATGACCAGTATATTCTAAGTTATATAGACTCATGCTGATTCATCTCTATTCCTTTTTTTATGTTGTAGGTATCATCGCTGGCCTGATTGGGCTATGCGTATTTATTCTTTCGTTATCCTTATGGTATAAGAAACATTATGGCATGCTGCCTTGGCAAAGGTGCTCAAGAAATGCACCAAGGATTGAATCCTTCCTACAAAAGCAAGGAACTTCACATCCGAAAAGGTACACTTACTCCGATGTAAGAAGAATGACCAAATCTTTCACCCACAAGCTTGGTCAAGGTGGCTATGGAGCTGTTTACCGAGGAAACCTACCTGACGGCCGTGAGATAGCCGTCAAATTGCTCAAGGACACAAAGGGCGAAGGTGAGGAATTCATGAATGAGGTGGCTAGCATCAGCAGAACATCTCATGTCAATGTGGTCACTCTCTTAGGATTTTGTCTGCAAGGTTCGACTAGAGCTCTCCTTTACGAGTACATGCCCAACGGTTCACTCGAGAGGTACAGTTTTGGTAGCCATTCTACTGAAGGAGATCAGACTCTAACTTGGGATAAGTTATTTGAAATTGTCATTGGAATTGCACGAGGGCTTGAGTATCTCCATAGTGGATGCAACACACGAATCGTGCATTTCGATATCAAGCCTCAGAACATTCTGTTGGATCAGGACTTCTGTCCAAAGATCGCTGATTTTGGCCTGGCCAAACTGTGCCAACAAAAGGAGAGCAAAATCTCTCTTGCGGGTGCTAGAGGTACGATTGGCTACATTGCACCTGAAGTATTTTCAAGAAATTATGGTGTGGTGAGCAGCAAGGCGGATGTGTACAGTTACGGGATGGTTGTTCTTGAGATGGTCGGTGCAAGAAAGCAAATCAATGTCAATGCAGAGAGCAGCAGCAAGTATTTTCCTCAGTGGCTGTATGACAACTTGGATCAGTTCTACGGTGCTAGCTGCGAGGTTAGCAGCGATGCTACAGAGCTCGTGAGGAAGATGATTATCGTCGGGCTGTGGTGCATACAGTTCACACCTGCAGATCGACCTTCGATGACTAAGGTCCTAGAGATGTTGGAAAGCACCAGCGTGGACTTGCACTTGCCACCGAAGGCATTTTGAGAAGGGTGAAATGAGCATCTCCTCAAGATTAAAGGTTGATCTTTTTTCATGATTGCATATTCAGTTACTACTGAATACCTACTGATTTATAAGTTGACTCTTTCAGTTTTTATTTTTTTTAAGTAAATGATTGAACTTGGGTTTTAATTCTCTGTAAATTAAAAAAGCGAATTCCACCAATAAGATGTTGATATGTACTCTCTCCGTTTCTATTTGTTGACGCCCTAGTTCAAACGGAAATGTGTTTCATTTGTTGTCGTCGCTTGTGTAATGCAAATTTATCTTTCCTAACTGCCCCTATCACCTCCATCTCCGTCAACAGCTCTCTTCCCGAGCGGCGGCGAAATCCCCAGCGGGTGGCCCCTCGCCAAGCGATGTCTTGCTCAACGGCTCTCCTCTCGCCAAGCACACCCTCGAATCCCCGGCCCCGTCGCACGCGTCGCCCTGTAGGCCTTGGAGCCCTGGCTCAACGGCCACACCCACTCATCGTCCTCGATAGTTGAGCTAGCTGGGGGGAACCGGAGAAGACGGCGGGGCTTCACTCAGGGGCATGCGGCAGGTGCTGTGGATTGAGCCGCAGGACCTGCAGGCAGCAAAGATCAAGCTGGAGGCGTGCGGCCTGGCTCATTGACGGACCAGACGGTGGCCTAGTCATTTTACAGCTTCCTTAATTTTTGCAAAGCTGTCGGAAATGTCAATAAAAAAAACAGAGGGAGTAAGAGTTAAGTGAATCTTGTCAGTAATATGTCTAATTTGGAAAAGAAAAAAAAGAGAGGAAAACCCACTATCCATTTCTCTGCTTGATGGGTGAGTCATTTTTAGTCCTATAGTCAAATTCACTTCTGCCTTTGCACTCGAGGGCAAATGCCCATATGTAGTACTAGTAGCATTGGATTAAGCTATAGTCAAATTCACGTTTGAGTCGGTCTGCATTTGACATAGTACCAGTACTTCTGCTCCAACAGTCCTAGTATCGCGCAGGAAGTGGTGGCGCGCGCTAAACAAGCCCGAAGTGTGCGGCAGCGGCGGTCGGCAATGCTACTAGGTCGCTGCTGCTTGCAATCCTGCGTGATGCAGCATCTAGGTTGCTGTTGCTTGTGATCCTGCGTGATGCAGCATCCACTCACGGACCTCTCAAGTTCGGTCACGATCACGGTAAAGAGACAGACCCATCCGGTCAATCCCTTTTGATTACACAGATGGATGGTTCTGGTTCTTTATACATGCTGAAAAAGAAAAAGAGTACGTATTCCTAGTGGGATATTCCAAGAGAAGAGACGAGAAAACGTCGAAGCTTCTTGGAGTGTTTTTGCCTGCCTTTTCTTTGGAAGTCATGTACACAGGGAGCAGCAAAAAGGCAGGCTGCAGTCACCGTCCCTCTTCCTCGTCTTTTGTTTGAACACCAACGGTAACAACAGCGAAAGCACCTCTTGTCGTGTCCGCGACCTGCATGTTTGTTTTCCCTGTCGGGGGCCAAATTCCAGCTTTGGCCTGTACTCCGTAGAATCTGAACAGCACTTCTCTGCTCTGATCCGAGTATGTTCCACTGAACCATACGCCATGTCGAGTCAAAACAAATCCTCGACATGTTGCAGGAGCTAAAGTAAAAGCGCCGGTACGAGCGAAACACAGTTAAAGCGGGGTCACCGACGCCGCGCTGCCGTGGCGGGCCTCACTTCAAGCACTTAAACAACGCGCGTGATCGCAACGTGTTTGTCGTTAAAGCGAGATTTTCCCGTGTCTCGTCCCGGCAACGCAAAAACAATCAAGAATCGACAGCGATAAAGGCTGTGTGTCTGTGTCCCACCGTTCCATCGTTTAAATTCTGTGCGCGAATGATGTGCAGGCGAAACATTTTTGAAACGCCTGCCGGCTGCTACGACATGACAAGATGCTCGACATTGAAACGAAAACCACCACTTGAATTTGTACAGAAGTAGGCCCCCAAACACAATGTCGCCTTCCCCGGCCGGTCACTTGCGCGTCGAGATGCCGATTAAGGTTCTCCTGCCGTCGGCGAGACGGCGACTCGATCGCCGTCGCCAAGGCGTCACAGTTTTTAATGCGGTCTCGCCGTCTCGCAACGTCCAACGCCTGGTGCCCGCCCTCCGGTCGTTCGCCCGTCGAAAACGAGAGAAGCGCCACGGAAAGCTCAACCCCACCGGTCTCCTTCCCTCCCGTCTGATGATTGTGACCCCAAAGCCGCCGCCTCCTTATCCAGGACCATCTTTCAGTTCAGATATTGTTCCGTTCCATCAGAAGTTTATTCAATTTTATTAAGAATAAATAAATGCAATCATTTGCTCTGTGCTAGTTTAACCTTGAATGAACTGATGATAGTAATTTCAGAACAAGAAGTGGATAATCAACAACCTTGTACGAAATGATAACGTGCCGTGTGACCGCCCAACCGTCGGCGTTTAGGAACACAGTTGCACCTACTGACCAATGCGAGTGCTGGGCGGGCGACTTTGGATAGACATAGGTCGCGCTTAGTCAAAAGTGGACGAACCAAGTGCAGATTAGTTAGAGAAGTCACATTCACCTGCGTGATGCACTCCCGAGTCCTGCCACGCCACGGTCCCTGTATATCATTTGCTACTACTCCAGTAAAACAGCTGTCAACACAAAGACTAGCAGGGGTGAAAACGGGTTGAAAAAAATAAACTAAAAAAGAAGGATCAAATCGGATTAAGATTAGACTAAAACTCTATTTATTTTTAAACTAAAATTTAATAAAAAATCAAAATAATTTGTTAAAGTATCTGCAGATCGAGTCTTTTTATCACTATTAGGTTCAGCCGAAAATTCATGAGAAGGATAGAGAGGGTCGATTTGCTGCTTTGGCGAGGCATCTGAATTCAGAAGCACATTCGTCATCAAAAGGTTAGCATCAACCTCCGCGTCGAAAGGGTTGAAAGCTCAACGTGTCCACTCACTCTGCGGATGACCGGCCGGTCACCGTCCATTCCACTTCCTTCGGTCGTGGCTCTCCGGTGTCCTGCGGTCCGCACGGCGCCGCTGCTCGCCCCAGCCGCCCAGCGGGCATCTCGCTTTGCATGGATGGCGGCAGAGCAAAAGCAAAAGAACATTTTCACCAGGAGGAACCGAGCGCTCCCTTGGAGTTTCGCCGTTCGGTTGAGACGAGTCGAGGGACGCTCCGCCGAATAGTTTAACGTGCCGCTTGCTGAGTGCCGCTGACTTTCTGCTTCGCCGCGGCAGATGTCAAAACCAAGAACAGACAATGAGACAAGGAGAAGGAGCTCGACAATAAGGTGCCACATGCGTAGCGTGCCCTTGCCTGCTCCCGTCGGACTGGAGATGGTAGAGAGCTGAGCTGTGTTAATCTCACTGCTGAAATCGCGCTCGCTGAGCGACTACCGAACACCATGACCAGCTCCAAGGAGGCAAGGAACATCTCGAGTAGCAGTACAACACAGAGAGATAGATACACTTCCACTTTCAGGGCTCTACGGCGTCAGGAAATGCGAAACAACGCATTCAGTCGTGGTATACGGAGACTGAGACTTGTTTGGATTCGCCAACCGAATACGCAACGGTACTTCTATATATGCCAACACGTGGTCCATGAGGAAATCCTACTGCTGCTAGTACTCCTACTTCGTACTAGTACTGCTAGCCGCCGTTATCGGCTTCATGTACTGCACGAGAAATACAACCTGCACAACCGCGCCCTGAATACGACTTGGTAGTGCAGTGCTAACAATTCTTTAAGCAAAGGCTAGTAGTAATATAAAGCGTTCCATAAAAATATTTATTTGACCATATTTTGGCCACCATGTGGCAGTAACGTCAAGGACATCCATCCACCCTCTCAAATCCAGCGCCACACCGAATCGCGGACAAGAATTTGCCTCGTCAGTCGTCTCCCGTCGCCTCCTCCGCGGGCTCCCAGTCCCAGTCCCACTCCCTGGCTCTCCTGCTACTTACTCCCTCCCGAGTCCCGTCCCACGCGGCACGCAACAGCACTCGGCGTCCCTTCCGCACTGCCACCCAAGCCATCACTGCTGCGACCGCTCCCCGCTGCCCCCACCTGCTACTCAGGGTACTTCGCGCGTGAGCCCATCTATGGCCGGGGACCGCTCGCCCACGGCGGAGCAGCGGCAGGGGATCCGGCGTCTCCTTCTTCCCCGCGGCGAGGCCGGCTCATCCGCCTCGTCGCCGCCACTGGTGCTGTCGCCAGACTCTCCAGCGCCGCAGGCGGAGGAGGGGAGGCGGAAGGGGTTCGCCTCGGCGGCGCTGCGCGGCCTGGGGTGCACGTCGGCTGCGGCGTCGCAGGCGTACGCGCCGGGGTCCGCAGCGGCCGCGGCTGTGCGGTCGTCGGCGGACTGGCACGGGCGGCGCCGGCGGGGCAGGGGCAAGGGCAAGGAGAGGAGGAAGGAGCGTGGCGGCGGAGGTGGAGGCGAAGGGCTCGTGACCGGGGGGATCGGCGCCGACGTGTGGTGCGCGCCCGGGATACCCTTCGCAGCCGAGGCATCGTCGGTGGACTGCGTCGTGGCGCGGCACCAGATGCTCCGGAGGGGGCGCAGCGGCGAGGGGGAGAGGTCCCACACTCACAGAGAGGTGCGTCCGTCGTTTGATTCCACTTCTTATTACTGTATATGCGTAATGGAATCTTCGCCATGTTCTGCCTTCTTCGATGATGAGCTCACGCGACGCTTGTCGTCTGAACAGAGGCCGTGCTTATCACGGAGGGTGACCGTGCAGGAGCAGATGACCTCGTCATTCATGGACTCGCCGCCGCCGCCGCACGTCGAAGCCTCCTTCTTCGGCGCCGACCTCATCCGGTCCGGCCGCCTCCGCCGGATGCGCGGGTACCGCCACTCCCCTGGCGGCCTCGAGGAAGAGGTACGTCACCCTACACTGCAACAAAAGTTTGTTCTTTGCCTCGTGCGCTTTGCTTGCATGGACACCGAACGGCATCAGTTCCTTTCCGGCTAGAGCGGTTGGCTGGTGCGCGATTTAGAGGTTCCCGCTTGCTGCGGTTGGCCAGGGTCGTTAAGCTCGTGATTCTGACAGGCTTTTTTTTAGAACTGATTCTGACATGCTTATGCGCTGATGCGTGCGTGGTACTTAGTTCGGTAACTCCCCCAGCCACACCCCCCCCCGCCCCCCCCCGCGCCTGGGGGGGAGGTTGGAAGTGTTTCACTTTTTTCTTTCCTGCGCTAAACGTGACGTGAGATCGTGGCCTTCTTGAGATTAATAATCACAATGATGATCAGTAGTTGCAGCGGTAGTGACGTATTGGTATTGGGCAAAAAGTAGGCCTCCTTTGGAACTTTAGAATTTTTTTTCGTTTCCTACGTTTTTTCTATGAAATTGAACTGATTTTTATGAAATTTTTGCATTTCAAATGAGGCCTAAGGCTGAAGTGCCTAATGTATTGTCTTTAGTCAAAAAATTTTGACCAACAATTTCTGGAAATCTATATACATCAACAATCTAAGTCATATGATTTTTGGATAAAAGAATTTGTAAGGAGTTGCTTTGGTCAGAGATGGATCTTACAGGGGCACTATATTTTGGGGCTATTTAAGCACCCTCTACAATCACTTTGCATTGGACCAATAGATTATGACATAGGGATCCTGTTTATTTAAGGAATATGATAGACTTAGTAGTAGAAGGAGGCAATGAGACCGAGAAGAATGTGGTCATGTAAATAGACCTCTCAACCATATCGATGATATATATATTTGGCCCTAAATATCCCGACGCCTATCGCAAGTAGGTCTGTAGGTGCAGGATACTCCTTGTTGAGCGGGACAGCCTTGATGCTGAAATGGTCACTTGTTCTTGAATGCCTTTCTGAACGGGGTCACGGCCTCACGGGTGGTGGAACACCTGAGACCGCGACTGAATATTACAATGCACTCTCTTTTGGCATGTTGTTCTGCTGGATCGTACAGTAGGTTCTAGGCAGAAATGGTGGTCTAGTGTGCGACTGGTGGCCCTCAACTGCTGATCATTGTTGCCACCAGTTAACCGATTGATTAGTGTCAAGCAGCTCTGCTGGACTGAACTATTCTTTGTTGCCTAGGGGACCAGTACTGCTTATTTGCTTGTTGCTTCAGTCATAATAAGATCTGGAGCTGTAGCAATTCCTTCTATACTTCATGTGGGCACCTAGTTTGTGATAGCCCCTACTTGATCATTCAATATCAAGGTCCACAAGAATCGCTGTTTCCTTCCTTACCCATACCAATGAATAGATAAATATGAACAAACTGTGTATATATTTTTATAGCAGTTTGTAAAACTTCTTTGCAATGTTCATATCGCAGATCATGATGTTTCAGACGAGAGTATTGCTGGGAGGAACGAGTATGTTTGATCAATATCAGGGTTGGCGTCTTGATGTTGACAACATGACATACGAGGTACATCTCTTTCTCTGTTTGTGCAGTATCTATGAATTATCTGATCGACCAGTCCCCGTATCAATCATTTCAATTATAGGAGCTGCTCGAACTAGAAGACAGAATCGGATATGTGAACACAGGGTTGCGCGAGGATGAGATTGCTCATTGCCTCAGGAAAGTGAAGCACCCATCCTTCGGTTCTTTACGGTTTGCTTCAGAAATGGAAAGGAAGTGCAGTATTTGTCAGGTATGTCCATACCCTTGTTTGCCTTATTTTACAGGTTCTATGAGCCTCCCTTATATCTGCACCGTGTGGCCAACGCTTTAAAGTCTCCGCACATTAAAAACAGGAAGAGTTTGAAGCAAATGAAGAGACGGGAAGGCTTGAGTGCGGCCATAGCTACCACGTCTACTGCATCAAGCAGTGGCTCTCTCGGAAGAATACGTGCCCAGTTTGCAAGACAGCTATCAGCAAGACGTGAAATCCATATTTGGGGCATGCTATCTGTAGACCTCTGTAGAACCGGATGATTCCATTGTCATGTACAGTTCGTTATATATTGTTCTACAAACACACCATCCATTCTTTTGCATTTGCAGATAGAAATGCCATATTGTGGCTATCTTTCAATAAGTCTGACAGTCTCACACAATATCAAGTTCCATCCTTAAACTACGAATTCATACTTTTGCCCTATCTACAAAGTGTGTAGACTTCTCTTACCATCCTTCATTGCAACTGCCTGTAAGATGACCTCTCGAAATAGTAATACAGTTGAAATCACGTTTGTGGCGCTGATACCTGGAGGGTAAAAACATATAGATGTGATAAAAGACCAGCCTGGATCCCCGCTAGACAACCTATTCACCTCCTTGATGACGTTGATGCTTACATGACTGTTATACACATCTGTCAGAAAAGAGAGGACAAAAAATCAGTTATAACCTAAGAGTCATCTAATCTCTGTGATGAGCCATCAGAACCACTGTTCAATAACAAAACAAGATTTGCCCCAACCTGCACTCTGTCTTGTGATTATACCGTGTGTTTTCAATATAGGTTTTCCCCATGGTACTATATGGATACAAGTGATAGGAACTTATGAAGACAATTTGTCATGCTGAGAGAGGAACTCTATTATACAAGGATACACTTCGTGAACAGCCTGCACAAAATATGTGAAGATAAGAAAACAAAATTCTGTCCCTAGCCCTCAAGCACCACATTGTTGTCAACATACCTTCCGCCCTCCAACTAAATCGTAGTGTGCATAATGAGGGCCCTCAGGTTTTCCGAAAACCTTGTATGTGACCAAATGCTGAGGAATTAGTTTCACAGTTTCTGCAAACACAAAGAAAATTTAACAAAATAAGCAATAGTTTTTCCAATCAAATTCAGAAAAATGGAACTTCACAAGAATAAAATCTGTGCATTAGCTAACATAACACGGTTAGAGTTACATATAATCAAGCCCACACTGATGGAAAAAAAAGGAATTAAGCCAAATGAACTGTCTAGAGAATATGATCATGCCATTAGTCCAGGAACTAGAGTAGTCACATGTTAATTTTATAGAAAGCTTAAGTTCATGCTTTAATATGTTTAGTATAAGAAAATGAATCACTCACTGCAAAAATAACAAAGGAAAAGAGGAGATAGTTGACAAACCGTA
Source organism: Zoysia japonica (assembly GCA_001602275.1). Classification (NCBI taxonomy): domain Eukaryota; kingdom Viridiplantae; phylum Streptophyta; class Magnoliopsida; order Poales; family Poaceae; genus Zoysia; species Zoysia japonica. The sequence goes on along the minus strand of BCLF01000029.1, from coordinate 1,321,431 downwards.
AACAGCTTCTGGAGGGCAAATCAGATCCTCATCTCCAGCAAGGGCAAGTACCGGAACTTTGATTTTGTGAAGATGGTCTTTAAAGAAAAAGGTACCAGTCCTGTTGCATAGCCCACCATCACGGAATGCGGTTGTCAACTGTAATAGAACCTTTGCTGGCACTGTGCCTGAATGTCATGCCACCAAATTGTCACAAAAACAATGTTAAGAACAAAGATGAAAAACTCACCATTACAACATAATGAATTGAATTTCTGTTCTGTAAAATGAAATTTTAAATGACAACAGTGCCATTTTATAGTGCATGATTCTGTCTCTGCAAATGGTAGTATCAGCGCAAACAATATAATAGCTCTGTGTTGCTCAGAAAAATCAAATTGTTTAGGAGTTGCAATTATCACAGAACATTTTTCATTTAATATATCAACGTTGCTCAACAGCTCATATTGCTAAATGGTGCAACTTAGCAAAATCAATACTCAGAGAACATATGTTAAGTTGGCCCTAAACATAACAATGAGTCAGAATACTATCCGTTCCAATTTAGTTGTCATCCTAGCTTTGGGCACAAGAATTAAGGAGGGGTAAAAAGGTGGGATGTGCTGAAATGATGAGGAGAGAGATAGAGATAGAGATGTATTGGGAATAGAGAAAGATGCATTGGAAAGCGACGATGACAAGTAAATTGGGAAAACTTAAAGAGGCTAGGATGACAAGTAATTTGGGACGGATGGAGTAGAGGTTATCACACCGTCTGAATATCATCTAAGCAATTAGCTCTATATTACATAAACAATTTGCACTTGAAGGTTTTTAAATGTAAAAATAATACTCTACTTACAGAAGTTGTTCAAAATGAGCTTTGAAAGAAGTTCATGATCCATCATATCCTCGGATGAAATCTGAGAGCGCAGTAGTGATAAAATATACGGTGCGCGTGATGATATAGGATAGGTAGAAGACAGTAATGCTCCTAGTGGGATAGCAGGAACACGCAACATCTCAGCTGGATCTGCCTAATGGTCAATATAATGAAGATTAGGTTACATATATACCATAACATGTCAGAGCTGGTCGACTGTAAACTTACAAGAGGCAACAGCAACTTGAGTGAGGAGTTGGATGTTGTGTAGTCCACTGATGAAGCCAAAGTAACAATTGCCGCTAGCTCTGGTTCCACCCCTTCAAACCCTTATGAAGCAGTACAACAATAATTAAAACCTTCTACAGGGTAATAAGCTTTTTTTTTTCTTTAATCTTTTGTGACGCACACATATTAAGAGAAAATATTAAATATAAGACCTACAAATCACAAGAACGTCTGAGGAAAAAGGCAATGGAGATAAAGTAATGAAAAAAAATAAAAGAAATAACTGTTTGGTCATTTTCAAGGACGAGGTACTAAAAATGTTCACATCACAGAAGACCATATTTTATCGATATGTAAACCAACAAATGTTCCACTTAAGGAATCGTTTGTTTCTAGATCAGATTAGGAATGACATGGTCCTCCCATCCAAACTATGCTATGTGATTTATATGAAAAATAATTGAAGCTGGGAGTTCAGTGCCTGAGAGAATGAATTACTTCATCTGATTTTCTGGAAGCTAATCTAAACAAAGGATCCC